>CABHPQ010144004.1:0-19746 GCA_902168405.1 Peromyscus aztecus
ATGAGTGAATGATGAAGGCAAGTTCAACCTCCTCAGAAGGACGAGATCTACCGAGAGGAAGAACAGTTGGAGAAGGAGCAATCTCAGCTCATTCATTGTACTTCACATCCAAATACCTCCTCCAAAAGGAAGGCCGCTAAGACCCGTCTGTGTCTAGTTTCTGCTCTAGTGCAAGAAAAGGCAGCTTACCCTTCTGGGAAGAGAGCATCCTGGTAGCCACAGCCACCTCTCACGCAACATGTGAACACGGTGCATGTTCTTACCTCTATGAACTACTGTTAATACAGTGATTTAAAGCAAACAAAACCTCTAACTCTCAGAATCACTTTTTTTTAATGAGGAAGATTATTGCCTGAGATTAAAAAAAGGGAGAGAGATCTGAAATTTAACTGCCATAATTGCAAATATGTGTGCTGGTTACAATGAAATGCTTGTAAGATGAACTAAAACACCCTGCTCAAGCAATGGCACTCCCAGCCACTGAACAACCTTTTCTTCAAAAATAAAACAACAGGCATATAAAACTGAAGACATCTCTGTCAACAGCAATGTTCCCAGTAACAGTAGAAGCACCAAATTACAGCAAAGTATTCTAAATTAGACTCTCTTTCTCTATCTATCTATCTATCTATCTATCTATCTATCTGCCTACCTATCTATCTATCTATCTATCTTGAATAGATTTTATTGAAAGCATTCACATCTTAATTATTTTACAGACAGTTTGGGATTACAAATATGAAATTTTGTTATAGTAATCTGTCTCCAAATGACTGGCTTTTAATATTAAGTGAGAAAACTCACATTTACGGATATGGAGTGGCTGGGATCAAACTCACTTTCTACAATCATTTTAACCTGCCTTTTGCCTGAGAACACATTCTATAACAATATGAAAGTACAGGTCACTCCATGGAGTTACAATCTCCCCTACTCTCTTGGTATTCAGAAGACGCGATGGTGATAGAATCCAGACCTGGTTGTGCCAACCCAATGCTTCCTGGGCTTTGCCCATCACACTGTCATTTCCTACACTTCATGGAAACTTGCTTCACCCTTCTGAGACTGCAGCCAAACATGAAATTTATTTCCAATGATGAGAATGATATCAAAGATAGACACTCTGCAAGAAATTGTGGTAAATGTAATACAATAAATGTAACAAGAACATAGTACCTTTCCTATTGTTATATAATGAATTAATATCCCATTTTGAATAATTATACTTCCATCTGAGTATGATTATTATTTATCAAGAAATCAACTGCCTTTTCAAGTGGTGAAAACAATACTGAGGTATATACTAGTAAGATGAGCACTCACAGATTAGACACAGACTCCCATCCTTCAGCAACAATGTTGCTATATGCTATTTCAAAGCATTTATCATATCTTATTAGATACTCCTAGGTGCTGCAAGTCATCTTGAAGACATACTCCCTGAGGTACTCAATATTACCTGCAAGCTTGCTGATTCATCTGGAATACTCAGTTGTTTCACCACAGAGTTACTAACAAGCCATTTCAGTCCATCAGCATAGACACAAATGGGGAAGCCGGGCACTGTGGCTTTGTAACCTACAGCAACAGTGAAACCTTTCCAGCAAGATGGCACACCTGCCCAAGTGTATTAAAAAGGATCATGAGATGACCGTGGCACGTGACCTCGAGAAAAGACATATACAGGGGAGGAAGAAAGGATGGGAAGAGATGGAGTAAAGGGGGGTGACACGTGAAGAGGAAGCAGCAGCCAGTTGGCTTTGCATTACCATTGTCAGGGCTGGTAAACATCCTACTTGCACTGGAGACGGTCTTCCCGATGTCAGCCAGGGAACGAAGGTTCGATTTCTTGGTTTGGTGTCGGTGCTTCCGGAGCAAAGTGTACGTGACCTTATCCTTAAGGTCCGGCTTCAACAGGCCCGTCTCGATCTGGTGGTCGGCAATCATCTCTGACATGAAAGCAAAGGGAGGCAAAGGTCAGACACCAAGCCATGAAGCTGATGTTCACTCTAGCTTTGTGGCTGTCACCACCAAATTTAACACCAGTACATTACTTTCTAAAAGGCAACTTCCCACTTTATATGAAGGGACAGAATGCTGGCATTAATGAGGGAATTATAACTATTCCAGCATTAATTGTCTGGAGAAAGGTAGAACTATCTTATTTTCTTTTTTATTTTTTAATATTCCAAATATTTAATATTCCCCTAAATCAACGTTTCTATGAGCAACACAATTTAGTCAGTAATTTTCGTTTTTCAATTTTAAAAAGTGAGGTTCAAATTTTCATGCCCTGCATTACATTGTGGTGGTATTTTGTTTGTGCTCTAACAAATAAAGCTCGCCTGGAGATCAGAGTGCAGAGCTAGCCACTAGAGGCCAGGCAGTGGTGGCACAAGCCTTTAATCCCAGCGCTTGGGATCTCATGCCTTTGATTCCAATACTTGGGAGGCACACGCCTTTAATTCCAGCACTTGGGAAGAGGAAACAGGAAGTGATTATGGCTGGGCAGAGAGAGGAAGTGATAAGGTGCGGTGAAGACAGGAACTCGGCCCTTTCAATCTGAAGATTCCTAGAGGTAAACAGTCTCTCTAGTGGCTAGCTGCTCTTCTTCTCTGATCTTTCAGCTTTCACCCTGATATCTGACTCCAGGTTTTATTATTAATATCAATTAGAATTCCCACTACATTACATAATCAGAAGTATCAAAGGTATGAAACAAAGAAGTTGTACAAACATGAGGAGTGATTGTTAAAGTCCCTCTCTTCAGTTCTTCTAAGTTATATTTTCTTTAAAATACCTTTCCCAATATCAGAACATTTGAACAACTACTGAAGGAAAGATCAAGCTATGAAATTATACCCTAGTCGTTTCAGAGATGGTAGACTTAATCTTCCTGGTCCACCCCAACTAAAACCTTTGCCAGCCTACTCCACTGACCGTTTTCAAATACAGCCTGACTAACCCGTTTATAAAATGTTTAAGTATCTTAGTCTTTCTATTAACTCTGTACTGTTTCGACTTTAAAAAGAGAATGGCTTTGGGGGCTAGGGAGATGGCTCGGGTGGTAAAGGGCTTTGCTGTGCAAGCAGGAGGGCCTGAGTCTGGATCCACAGCAGTCACGCAGTGCTTTCCACCTGCAACCTCGCGCAGGAAGGAGTGTAGTGAAGACAGGCAGAGCCCTGGAGTCCACCACAGGTTCAGTGAGAGATGTTATCTCAAAAAAGGAGGTGGCTAGCAATTAAAAAGACACGCAACAGCAACTCTGGCCCACAAACACACACACACACACACACACACACACACACACACACACACACAGAGGCACACACGCATGCACGCACAGAATCTTCTTCTGATAGAAAACAATCCTTCTTTCTCGCAGGCCAGCACATCGGCAGCACACATTAAGCCTGTGCATCTTATTCTAACCTCTGCCTCCACTCACAGAGACGCGTCGCAGAATCTGTATGAGGTGTGCAAGGCGGGCATTTCACGGCGTATCTTCCTCTGAGGAAACTACTCAGGGTAGGGAAGTACAAAAGGGAGCAAAGTCTGCTCTTAGGCAAAAGTCTGACAGGAAAATCGGCGGGTGGTAGGACAAGAGAGAATCCTAAGGAATCCTGCACTGAAGAGAAGGTACAGGTATCCCTAGGACCTGGCTGGCGCCTCTTTGCACTAGTATTGTCCATCTTCAAAGCGAACATTCGGCCTCACAGTCTACATCTAGAAGCCATCAATTTACAGAGTGGAGAGTCAGTCACTTGTAAGCCACGAAGAGGCTAAATCAAGGATTGTCCATCATTGGCCTAGCACAGAGGCCCTAAATGTGCAGAACGTGAACCACTTGGTAAGGGACTGGAGGAGGCAGGAAGTTTCTCTGGTGAGTGTTTGGATTTGAAAGTGGCCTTCAGCTTTGGGCATTTTTAACCACACAAACCCCACTCAGTAAAAGCCTGAGAATGACCCTGGAAGTACAATTAGCTCTCTGTTCCACAGTTAAGTCACTAAGTGCTTGCAGACACAACCCTCTACTTTCCCTGTAAGTCCCATTCCACGTGGAAAGTCCATTTACAGAAGAACCAAAAAATAACAGTCCCCAACATATCTGCCGCAAGTGTCATCAAACTCTCCTTCTGATGCCAGGGCTGTGGATTAAAGCGTTTCTTCTCTAGTCTTCCTAGCAAGGCTTCTCAATGCATAGGCATGCGCAGCTGACCCTCTGTTACTAATGCTTGGGAATCACTAGTTAGACAGGTTAAAACAACTGTGTGGCTTATGCCCTTCATGAAGCATCCATAAAAAGTGGTCCACATAATAGGATCTCTTTATGCATCCACTACAAAAACCTTTCAAAGGAAATTGGGGGCAGTAACTTTCACAACTACACTGAAATTAAGAGTTCGGATGTGCAGATCCCACAGACACTACCAACTGGGAGAAGATGAGCCAAGTCTAGGTGATAACAACTGAAAGAGGTCTTGGGGAGCACCAAGTTCAGCTTGTTACACAGATGAGAAAGAGGAGGAAAGAAATGACGGCCCCTCCCCATACAGACTCATTAGAGGAAGAAGCCTGCTAAAAGCACAGTTGCTGGCGCACGTCTGAGATCTTTCTCCATCGGACACAGTACTGTCCATATGTAAGCCCACCAGGCACACTTGGGCATGACTGCGATGCTAACACACTCGGGAAGCTGAAGCAGGACTGTGAGTTCCTGGCAGCACGAGCTGCAAAGTGAGTTCAAAGCTAGCTTGAGCCTGGGCTGCATAGCCAGGCTCTACCTCAGAAAAGTCGAAGATATATATATATATTTTAAAGCAAGCTCTAGACAGAGAAAAAGCAACACATTTGGAGCTTTTGCAAACCAACAGAAAGGCGGCCAGACTACGGAAAACAGACGAGAGGACAAGCAAGCATTCAGAAAAAGGATAGTTTTTAACTCCAATATTAACAAAGATAATGTAAATAAATATATGTGAATATACCCAATAAAGACATCTGTGAGGTCTATCAAAATCATCTATCCCAGCGTGAAAGATGCACGTCATATTCCCTGATGATGACAATGTTGACTAGCTACACCAAAACCTTTCAATATGTTCAAACCTTCTGAATCTTCTACAGCTGGAACTCTATGCTAACCAGACAATTTTGCAAAACTCTAACAAAAATACGCACTTTTCTTTATAATAAAACTTAAAGGCCACCCAAATACCTAATAGATTATTTTTACAGCCTTTATGTTCTATTTATAGAACAACATGAAAATATTGATATTTAAGTTTTTATCTTTAAATTAAATTAAAATAAATTAAAATGATGAACCACGGGGCTGGAGAGATGGCTCAGCAGGTAAGAATGCTTGCTCTCTGCAAGCATGAGGATCTGAGTTCAAGTTCTGGCACCCATGTAAAAAGCCTAGCATGACTGTGCAGGTCTGTAACCCCAGCGTTATAAGGCAGACACAGACGGACCTTGTAAGCTCACGAGCCACTCAGCCTGTCTGATAAGGAGATCTTCAGGTTCAGTGAGGGAGCTTGTCTCAAGGCAATAAGACCAAGACTGAAGAAGAAGAAGACACACAACCCCTAGTCTACACAAGTGCATGCACCCATATACTCACACACTCACATGCAGCGCACACACACACACACACACACACACACACACACACACACACAATGATGCACTATAATTCCATTTTATGTACATAAACAGAGTTACATAGAAAAATGTTGAGATGATACAAGAAATTAGATTAGGAAATGTTTTACTTTTATGGTAAAATTAGAGGTTTTATTTCTGTAGTAAAATTTTTATGAATAATTTTTAAATGAACATATATTAATCTTATGATTATAAAGAACAATAAATATAAATTTTAAAAGTATAAATGGTGGGGGTTTAAAAAAAAGCAAGAAACATCAGGACTCACACATCTGCAGAGCTCAGGGTGCATGTATGTATATATGTATGTATGTATGTATGTATGAGCTCCAAAAATAGAGCTACATTTTTCTCATCCATTTCACATTGTGCTAAATACCTAAAATGGATTACAGGGTTTTTTTAAACTTAAGAGTGGAAGAAAATTCCATGAACTTGACTTCATGTGTGAATGACACCCTTTAAATGTAGGATTACAATGGTGATACTAATAATAAACCTATTAAAATAATCCCTGAAAATTATGTCTTGTCTTCTGTAATGCTTCAAAGACAAATTTTTCTATTAAAATACAGTAGGGATTCCAGACACACACACACACACAAAAAAAAAAAAAAAATTAAAAGCACAGAGAGGTCCCGAAAAGAATCAGAAATAAGCTGATTTCAATGTAAGAATAACGCCTGACCACAGCTCGTGCCCTGTCCAGGCCCATGCCATTGCCTATGACCTGCAGTGATCTTTCTCTCAGGGGCAGATGAGGAGGAGCAACAGTCAGACCACAAAGACGGCTGGAAATCATCCTACTATTTGTTGGGTATAATTACATTTGCTATTATTTCTTTTTTCTCCCCATTTTCTGAAGTAAAATTGGGCTATTGGGAAGAAATACAACACGAGATTTAGGAGCAAGTAACTATCAGTTGAGAATTATTGGCATATGCAACTCTACTTTATCCTCTGCTAGGAAAAGATTTTCCTAATAACAAAATAATCATTATAACTCTTCAAATTACTATGCTGCCTTCTGTCATTTAAAACGAAATAAAGGCTTTGCACTATTTATATTTTATTTTCCATAGGTTTTTATTCTGTTGGAGGATTTTCGTTTCTTTATTGGGTGACACTCTTTTAAGCAAGCTCTGCTTTCTCTTCTGCATTGCTGATCTTTTTTTCCTCCTTTCTTTTGCTCATGATGTGCGGTTTGCCTCTAAACTTTTTTTTTTTTTTTTTGTATTATCAGTGCCAAAATGCTATCACTGGCACTCTGCCTCCTTGCCCCAGGGACTGTGAAGTAAACATATTAGGGAGTGATGATACCTCAAAGTGACCTAGTGATGTCTAATTTTAACATGAAATGACAGTGTTTAAAGGAAATGCATAGAGGTTAGAAAAGAGTCTGAAGCCAATAATAAAAAGTTATGGGATATTAAGCAAGAACATCAAATGCTCAATTAATCTTCTTTAAATACAGTAGATGTCAGATCTTCTCTTTTTGGTCATTGGGTAAAGAGGGTCTGAATGAATGTGGGACTCTGTCTTCTGCTATGTACGCAGAGTCAAGGAGGTGCTAGAGCCCAGACACTCTTTAAGGTAGTTCAGTCTGGAGCTGGAAATCACAAAGACAGCTTTGCAGAAAAGTTCAGCTGTGCAGAAAAAGAAACTTAGCACCCTGTTGATCGTCTCCAAGGCCAGCAAAACATATATAAATAAATAAACAAACAAATGGGTTAATAAATAAATGAATGAATGAATTTTCTACTACTTCCATCTCTTCAGTCCACACTCTTTGGAATTTTTCCTTCTGCTCATGAAATCCCCAAGCATCTATCTGCCAGATTCAAATCAGACTTCAAGTAGTCTAGTACATGACACGGAGGAAAATCTAGATAGCTAATTACATTGGGGGACAGTATGAACCCAGGGTGTCTGGTGACCTTACTTAATTCACCTAACAACTCTGAAAGGTCCACTGTGATGGTCGCTTTCCATTGTCAACGTGACACAGTCTAGAGTGACCTGGAATGGGCATCTCCAGCAGGGACTCCCTAGATTAGGTTAGCCTGTGGAGAGACGTCTGTAGGAGACAGTTTCTACTACATTCACTGATGTGGCAAGTCCCAGCCTAAAAGCAGACAGCACCATTCAGTGGATTTGGGTCCAGGACTAGACTAGAAAAAGGCAAGCTGAGCACAAGCATCCACGTATCCCTCTCCATTCCTAAAGATGGATGTAATGTGAGCAGTTCTCTAAAGCTGCTGCCTTTGTGACTTTCCAGCCATGAAGGACTACAGCCTAGAATCATGAGAAAGTAAACCTTTCTCCCCTAAGTCGCTTTAATCAGGGTATTTTATCATAGCATCAGGAAGGGGAATTCAGGCGTGCACCTTAATACTGCTTTCACAGTATTATGAGGAAACCAAGTCAGCAAGAATGGCAAGTAACGTGTTTTGACCGTGATCATGCACGCTAGCAGAGGAAGACTTTAAAAAACTGCCCACTGTAATCCCAGCATTCTTGCTGTGAAACCACTCAGTATCACACAGAATAAATATGTAACGCCTTCCAGAGATTTTTTTTTCATAGAGAGCAAAACATACCCTCAGTGGAAGGAATAAATGGCAAAATTTCATGCAGAGAAACTCCACAAGCTCTGGTGGTAAGAATGATACTCTGTGCCAACATAACCTGACTTAGTCACCAGCCCATAAGGTCCTGCTGGCATCCTGCCCCACAACATTTCTCTACATCCAGCTAAATGACTTGACATCACACCAGCCAAGGAAGTAAAGGATTTTCATTCTTCTGTAAGATATAAGTTCTGTTTTGAAGATAGCAAAACTGAGATGCAGAAAATCTCAGTGAAACATCTCGGGTCAAAGAGTTCTAAAAACCTAGTGTCCAGAGAGCCAATTAAGATAGGAGGGTGAGAGGGTTCTTTTTCCAGAATACTAATCTAGGGTGAGGTAATGGCTCAGTAAGTAAGTTATTGTCTTGTAAGCATAAGAACCTGAGTTCAACCCCCAGAACCCATGTTTAAAAAAAAAAAATCAGGCATAATGGCATGCATGTATAATACCAGTCCTGGAGAGGTAGAGACAGGTGGGTTACTGGGGGCTCACTGGCCAACCTGCCTAGTCTACTCAGTGAGCTCAGCCCAAGGAGAGATACTGTCTCAAAAAACAAGTGTTGGCTCCTGAGAAATGAAACCAGGGTTTACCTCTGGCCTACACATACATGCATGCACAAAAGAACACACAGCGACCCATCCACATGTATGCATATGAACTCACACACACATATGTATATACAAAAAATGTCAATTATGCTAGTAAGTAAAAAAGTTAATATGCTTATGCGTATTGAACATGATCTTAATTGTAATAAAAAATGGAGGATAAAAGAAAAGCACAAAGTAGAAGACTGGCAAATAAATCTGAAAGTAACTATTCCAAAACAGTAACAATAATCATAACCAGAGACGGGCATTATTTCTTAATGCTATTTTTCTTAATATTTGTCAAAATTTTCATAAATCACTCACTTCATGCCACAGAACTCTAAGAACACGTTACGGAGAATATTCAACCCTGCTTACCCTAGTAGACATCTGCATGAAAGAACATTCCTGAACAGTATGAAGAGCCGGAAATGGCATACTTACCCACCAGCTGTGGGAGAGAAGATGCCTCCTGGTCAAGCATGATGGATCCTTTCTCCATACACGTCCTCAGCTCGAACAAGCTGTGCAGGGACAGCGTGGCCACATGGGGTTTGCTCCATCGTTCTCCACCCTGCTCCACTTTTTCTTCGAACTTAATCCACCTAGGAGGATGTGATGAGTATGACAGTTAAAAGAAATGCAACCTTCCCTGAAGGTAATACCAATGCCCTGCCCATGCCCCAGACCAGCACTTGCATAATGTCCCCTCTCGTGCGGTCTTAAGAGTCTTTATTGTGTCATCAACCCTGTCATCTTCAGGAACACATCATCCCAAGAGCACTCCTTCTTTTAACAAAAACTGGACCAAAATAATTCGAAGCACCCCCTACCCCCGTGTAACCATGAAATCCCTAGGAATGGTTATATAGGTGACTTTTAGATGAGAAAAACATATGTCTCAAAATTCTCCGTGTAGGTCCATCCTGTAATTATAAAGCTAGCACCACTATGGATAGTCTGTCGTGAGCTTACAAGGTAGACTTGTGTAAGATGGAGGAGCAGCAATGAACCGATACTCAAACGGAAAATGCCCAGTTGTTGATGCTTAACGAGGAGGACTAGGCTTTGTCATGTCTTCGTTTGATGTCCCTGTCTCAGCTGGCATATGTCACTCTCACTAGGAAGCTAATTGTGATTTTTACCCTTAAAGGCAGGCTCCCCATGTTTAAAATGAGCGAGCCCAGTGGACCACAAACTCACTGTGATGATAATACATCCTCTAGTAACCTTTGCATCAGGACAAACAGCCCTCATCTGCAGCTTCTGCTTTCTAAGACATGTAGACATTTTGAAAACAGAGAAAGCAAAGGCATTTGTTTTTAAGTTTGAGGGGGGAAAAAAAAGAACACATTTGGAAGCCTTTATAATACATGCATCATATCACACAGACGCTCCTAAGCAGCTAAAGGAAATCAGACGCCTTACTACTGGTATCACCAACATTCTTTATAATACATGTATCATATCACACAGACGCTCCTAAGCAGCTAAAGGAAATCAGACGCCTTACTACTGGTATCACCAACATTCTTCCACCTTTCCCATCAAACCTCTGAACGATGTTGGACTGGTAATGATGGGGTTAAACTTTGTTTTCCTACATTTTTCACCCAGGGGTTTAATGATTGAAAAACATTTTCCTAGAACAAGCTAAACACTCACCTAACTCACTGCAGATGAGAACAAAGGGCAGGGGTGAGAGGAAGCTCTGCAGAAGGTATTATTTATAGAACTCCTGTCAACCCCCAGGGAGGGGACAAAACTCACTAAGAGGACCACGAGTGAAACACATCAAGAGATCAACCACAGTGTTGGAGAGAGTTTAGGATTTTCATCATCCCCCAACACCCATCTGACTCAGAAGTGTTTGACCATATCCCTCCACACTCCTCCCAGGAAGATCCTCCAGGCCAGGCAACCTCTATATGTCAATGGTAACTTCTGTCTCCAACCTCTCAGTCATTAGAGTCATTTACCGTGTGTATTAAACCCACCCAAAACAGCCATGTTTACCTTTCTACCTCTAGAGTTTAAAAGTCCCCAGGATTGGTCAGCTCTAAACATAGTACATGTGAGCAAAGCTAAGTGGACTCGGTAGGATTCATATAAACAGAAAAAGGTCGTGAAGTTGAGAGGGAGTAGGGGGGATACTGGAAGAGTTGGAAGCAGGAAAGGTAGGGGTAGAAATGATGTAAATATAGTACTTGAGTATGAAATTCTCAAAATAATAAAAAAAAAAACATAAAAACAGTTTAAAATCCAGCAACACCACCAAAGAGATTCTAAATCTTCAAAACTGGACCCAGTTTATTTCTATAGAAGTAGTTGAAACACATTTCAAAGCAGAATGAGAAACATCTATTATGCCCCTCCCCAAGTGTGTAATGTGTTTGAAGTGACATTTTCTTCCTCTTTGGTTGGAATTATTTCCAGAGAAATAGAAGGAGCTAGGAGAAAATGACATTTTACATCACACATTTACAGTATTTTATCGCTACAACCAAAATAATAATAAGCAATTAAGGTAACTGGGTTACTTCAAAAAAAATCATATGATTATTATGATGCTGTTAACTTTGAGGAATATCTTTTTCTGCTTGCTCACTGAATCTTTAAACATGCTGTGATAGTTGTTATATGAACTATTCTATTATATGTGTCTTAATTCTTAGCTTAAGATCAATATTGACAAGGTAGAAGTGTCCACAGTATATGCATCAGGTCAGTGCTACCCAGAAATATGCCATCTGCAGGAAACACAGTGAGTACATACTTGTACTCCTCAGAGTATTCTCACTAGCTGAGAGACTCTTTGATCACAGAATTTAAGCCCAAGGTAAGTGACAGGGGTCAACTAGAAACTGTGCTGTACAATGTTTCAAACGGGCTTCAGTTCCCCCTTATCTTTCTTAACTGAGTTCTCACCCATCCATTGCTCTCAATCTGCATTGCTAACCTTGTACCCCGAAAGAGAACTAAGCATGACTTGTCAATGGCTGTGGTTGTTTTCCGCCACTACCCTTGATATAGCCTGAGTGTTGAGTTCTTTAAAATGTCTATGTTGAAATCTTGGAGATTTTTGTTTGTCTGTTTGTTTATTTGGGTGTGGTGTGGTGTGGTGTGGTGTGGTATTTGAATCCTCTAAAATTTTCACGTTGGGCTGATGAAATGGCTCAGCCGGTAAATGTACTTGCTATGTTATACTGACAACTTGAACTTGATGCCCTAGAACCCTTGGTGGCAGGAGAAAACCAACTCACAAAAATTATCCCCTGATTCCACACACACCATCACATACACACACACACACACACACACACACACACACACACACACACACACATTTTAATTATATGTTGAAATTTGGGGGATTTGGTTTTCAGGGTGGTTGCTGTTGTTGGGTTGGGTTTTTGAGACATTCTGACTATAGTACAGGCTAGCCTTAACTCATGGCAACCATCCTGCCTCAGTCTCCCAAGTGCTGGGATTACAGATAGAGCCACCACCCCCCAGTTTTATATGCTGAAATTCTAGTGCCCTGGGTGGGGCCTTTTGCAACTAGAATGTGCCATCAAGAGCACATGGGCCCTATCACACACCAAATCTGCAAAGTCCTAATCTTAGGCTTCACACACTCCTGAACAATGAGGAATAAGTTTCTAATATGCGTAAGATATTTAGTCTATGGTATTCTGCCACTGCAGCCTGAATAGACAATCCTCAGTTAACTGAGCACAATAATGTTAATAAGCCTTTCAAAAAGGAACAAACTTCACCGGCTCTCCTATGGCCTGTCCTTTATTCACTCCTCTCTGCAGCTTATATTGCAGGTAACTGACTGACTTAAAGCAGAAACCAGAGTAAGTTCTGCAAGAGCAATGAGAAATCACAAATTCCAACTAGGCTGGACTTTCAGAAGAGCACCACTCCTCTCAACGAATCACACCAACCCTGCAGGTCAAGATTACCATGAGGAAAGGATGTGAAGTCTTGCAACTAGCCCACTGTTTACGCTTCTATTCCTAAGGGACGTATACCATCTCTTGGCTCATTTTAGCATCTATTTCACATCAGCTCCATAAATATTGAATGCTGTGATGATGGCATATCACATAGCTAACAGCATACGGGAACTGGTGGAAAGCCTATCAAATGAATCTACTGCTCTAATTGCTCAAGGGATGGTCATACCAATTTGACCATTTAAATTGACTGTAGACAGTTTCATCCCAGAAAGCGTTCATGCTCGGTCTATCTGCCTCACACATCAAGGACAAACTTGAAAAACAAAGAGCCAAACACTCCTCAATTCAAATCAACATCCATTAAAAAGAAGGCTAAGGCAGAGAGACCAAAGTTCAGACTATCTGAGCACCAGACATTTTGCAAAGGTGCTTTAGACCCATGTAATTATGTTTTTAAAAAACAGACACTTTCACCGTGGCATGTACTGAAAGCCACCATCTACCCTCCACAATCACTATGAATAGCCACACAGTTGTAATGGGTTTCTAGCTTTTTTTTTCCCTCTTGTTTCAGTACGTGACACACTACAGGAAAATTAATTTTAGACGTTGGCTTTTTAAATGCATGCAATTACAAAACTGTGGTACCCTTGGAGGAGCAGTTTATGAGGTGAATTTTATTTATTCCAAGGTCTTAGAAGAATAATGATAAAGTACTCTTCAGTTTAATATGCTTTGAGTGGCTGCCAACCAACGAGCATTTCACTCATTTGTTGAAGAAACAGAAGGCCCACTGGGAATCACTGAATTTTGCAACTTTCCAATCATATGATTAAATATAATTAAGTAAAGACAAGACCTCTAACTTTAAAACCTGCCAGTTGCATAGTGGAAAATCCTCATGACCTTTGCACTAGAATATAACCCGACTGTGTAAAACTACTGATGTAATCATAATGAATTTCTTGCTAATTAAAAAATGCTTCATCACACATAAAAGAAGCCAATGCTAGTATATACCTGGGATAAACGCTATTTTAAGGAGAATTCATAAATTTCTAGATCAATTGTGGAAAGTATCACATATAATTATTAAATATAATGACATCTAATTACATAGGTGATTGGATTCCCCAAATCTTCTTCTTACAAAAAAAAAAAGGAATTCGGTCCAATGAGGAATTTCCCAGAGTCATCTGCAATAGAAAGTCAAAGAATTGTGGGCTATGGAGATAGCAAACTCACAGTGTAAGGTGTATGCTGCTGTTCTGTGGCCATGACCTTAAAAAAGGTTCCCCAGAGGTGAGCTGGGTCAGCATGCCCAAAAGAAACACAAATAAACACTAGTTTGCGTTGTGTTCCTGGACATGACACACCGATGCCCTTTTCCTCTGTTGGCTAATGTTTCTGAGAATTTGTGATGGTTTTCTTTTTGACCAGGTTTGGCAATGCAGATTGGATTACATGGACTGGGTGATCTTTAACATATGCTCATGCCATACTGGTGATGTTCAGCACTGGTCACTGAAAACTCACTAGGGACAAACTGAAAATGAAGAATTACTTTGGAAGCGCTAATCCTGACTCAGATGAAGAAGTGGAAGAAGAAAGAAAAGTCCATCCTGTCCTCATGACTTTGGGCCATCATCAAAGCAAGACTAGAAGCTTCCTTAATCAGTCTACTTTTGCACCTATGAACTGATTCTAATGGGTTCCTGATTTGTTTTGATTTCTGTTCTGTTTTATTTTGTTTTGTGACAGGATCTCATTTATTCCAGGCTGGTCTCAAACTCATTATGTAGATATGAATTTCTGGTTCTCTTGACTCCACCCCTTCAGTACTAGGATTATAGTCATGGACCACTAAGCCCAGTTTACTTTAACGGATTTTTAAGGAGGAGTACAGGATTCTACACCATTTCAAGTGATTCCATCTTAATTGCTGTAGTAGTACTCAATGTTATTTTTTTCTAATGACCACACATTCCAAAAGAACATTTTAAAAAGACTAACATTGTATCTCCATCCATCAAACATACTTTTCAAGCATGAGAAGTGTACCCTTTGCACAGTCTTCAGCTTGTGCGTGATTTTGAAAAAGCCACTGGAAATTTCAAAGTTCTACCTTACCTTCTAGGACAGACAAAAGGGGGGGGGATGGGAAAAGGAAGACAACGAAGCTGACTGCCACTTTGAATCCCACATTAGTAAAGACTTCTCTTGCTGTTAATAACTACTCTACTTTCTCAGACTCAAAAAGGCCATTTTCTCTATTACTGGAAAAAAAAATACTGTCATTATTTGAGGAATAGAACCAACCTAAAATTCCTCAAATCACAATCATGCCAAAACTTGCCATAGAATATTCTTAGTTAAATAAAATCATTAGCCAACTGAAAAGTACAAAACCTTAAAGGAAAAAAAAAAGTAATGACATCTGTTCTGTGGCATATAGGTCCACACCAGAAACTACATCGAGTTTGAAAAGTCTAGAGAGTTAGCTCTCTTTGAAATACAACTGTCTGCCAGCCATCAGTGCTTGGTGGGGTGCATGTAACTCAGCAGTGAGACCCTTGTTTAGTATGTGTGAGACACTGAGTTCCCAGCACCCTACCACACACAGCCCAAACAAAATCTCTATCAACTGGATTTTCAGGGGAAAGAAAATAGTGTCAAACATATTTGTTAGCCAGAAAAAAAAAATAATCCATGCCACATCATCACATAGGAAATGACTCTCTTCTAGGCACTTAAATTTTATTCATCTGGGAGGTCTGAGGCCGTTTAATAGGGGGTTGGAAATTTTGTGTGTGTGTGTGTGTGGCTGGAAAATGCACATCACAAATGGAAGTCAAACATCACTACAAAAGCATTCTGACGCAGTGTATGTCACAAGAAGTACAGATTACTGGCAATCTAAATATTCCCAGAAGCATAATCACTGCCAAACCTCTCCACAGACTTCAGATGGGACAGCACATCGAGAACCAAGATTTCATTTCTCTACACATTCATCTCTCACACCCTGATCCTTGAGTATGGCTGTGCAGCAAACCGTTCGAGGCATAAGGAACAGGGTGCTGAACAAGGTAAGTGAAATCCCTGCCCTCTCAGAGATTTAGCTGTATCAGGAAGACATAATAACAAGGTAGATAATACACTAAATAGTAAGAAGTACAAAGGTCAAAAATATAGTAGAGGACCTGGGATAGGTGTTATAGGTGAACGGTTCAGCTCAAAAATCAGGTAATATATGAGTAACAACCTGAAGGAGGTAAGCAAGTGAATCATGTAGAGAACTGAGAGGTGCATGGGTACAAAGAGTTGGTAAGTACTGTTCCCTCAAAAAGTAGTACAATTGGCCACTGGGGCTCCAGTAGGCTAAACTAGAGGAAAAGGGATGGAAGGCTATTTGGGCAACTGAAGGTAGATAGTTTATGAACAAAATAAAGGCAGGTATAAGAAGACCAACTAATTGAAGGGTTTTGCAGAGCCAGAAAGAGCCCTGAAGCAGTGTTGAACAGGAAATGTGGTGAGATGCTGAAATACCTGAGCATTTCAGAGGGTGAAATCAAATTTGCCAACTGATCAGAAAACAAGTGTAAGTAAGGTAGGAGACGAGGAAGACTCTGGTGTTCTGGCTGAAGTGTCCAAGAGAATGAAGTTATGTATTGAGATGGAGAAACCTGTAGGAGGACCAGGTCTCGATGTATTAATGATATGACTGCTAATATCCCTCCAATTACTCCATGCCAATTAAATAAGGAAGGAAGCCTAGAGATATAAATGCAGATGCCATCAGCATATTGACGAAATAGCTTGAAATGTGAAGCACAGGACCTCTCCTGAGCTTTAGCATTGATGTGCTGGGTACCTTGAGTCTGTCAGACCACAGCAGAAAGAGATGATAACTATTATGTTCAAAACACTTATTTTCTATTAAAATACAACTATATACAAGTATGGAAATGTCATAATGAACACTATTAATTTGTATGTTAACTAAAAAAAAGGGATAGTCATTTTTAGAGCAATTGGTCCCCCACTAGTCAAATACTCAACACATATTTATGAGCAAACCAGGTATTTCAAGGCTGTGGGAATACTATAATAAGAAGGACAAGGCAATCTCTGACTTTGAATGAATTCATGCAATAAGGAAAGCAATATCAGAAATGCAATTAGAAATAATCCTAATGATCCCTACATAGGAGAAATTATCCAAAGTTCTCTCCTGGACACCCTTCCTCTACAGAAGTATAGTTTCTCTAGGATTACATTACCAAAATGGAACATAACTTGCCTAAAACATACTTTAAAGATAGTAAAGAAAGTAATGCCATCTTAGTCTTTAGAATCCCATATGACCAAGCATCATAACTCAATCCTGTAATCTCAGTACTGAATAGAGTGAAGCAGGAGAATCACCAGGAGTTCAAGTCCAGCCTGGTCTACAGAATGACACCTGACATCCTCCTGGGACCAAAATAAATCAAAAATGGAAATATTGTAACCATTTCATTCAACTCTGAGTTGTCTACACGGTGAAATGTCATTTCTTAACCTTGCTGAGACCAGGGGTCATGTAAATTAATGGGTAGCCAACGTTTGACAAGAAACAAAAAAACAAAGCCAGCCCTGTGTTCTTGTCAATGATAACTATTAACAAATATTTCAACAGGAAAAGAAGAATCAAAGGAGCCATTAGAGGCACTGCTGACTAAACCCACATACACATTAGGAAAGAAATTTTAAAGCAAGAAAATATGTGTGATGCTAGAGGAGAGGGAATCCTTTAAGAGCCTCTCTTGGCAGACTAGGCAACTGAGGCTCAGGAAGACTACCAACTGTGCTGAGCTGACTAATGAACAGCCAAGCCAACAGTAGACTAAGACTCCTCAACCTGCAGAGTGTGAGCCTCATTCCATGAAGAAAGAAAGGAACAAATGGCTATTGGGAAAGAGCCTTTGCTCCAGTAGCCTCCTTTGGGAGGACACTTTATAGACTCCAGGTGCAGATTGATTTAGTCTGGAATATGTAACTAAATCTCTATGAAAGAAAATCTCTGACATGACTCCTAAAATCCCAGAAACTTGCAAAGTATTGAACAATTTACAAATCATCTCCACACAAATGTTCGTGATATGATTATACATAAGTCACAGATTATATCTATATAGTGTATATTTTATATGTCTACATAATAAGTGTTCTTATTCACCCTATTAAGAAACAGGGTCATGTAACTAATGGAACAGAGTATAGAATTAAACTGAGATATCTAACTTCCAAATTCAGATGAACCTTCCACTTGCTTTCGGGTGAAAATTTAGAAGATAACAGGGCCTTTACTTGAAATTATACCTTAGAACCACAATTGTCTCCCCAGTACTCCGTCTATCTGGGAATAGGCAATGTCACAGAAGATCACACAAGATATGTTTGCATGTAGAGATGTGTAGATGTCTGCTGGCCACAGCTTTTGGGTGCTAGAGTTTATTACCACCCTTATATTTTACCTTATATATTAAATAGCCTATAAATTGAGATTGACTTCTTTATCAACAAAAGTCAAATTCCTACAGCCCTGGTTAATAAAATTTGTTCCAGCAGTGAGCAAGAGGTACTCTGTATCCTCATTAATGTACAAGGACAGAAGGAATAGAATTATCTACTTCTCAACCCAGCATCACCCCCCTCAGCCACCTGATGCTGAGGCTGGAGAAGGCAGCACTCAAGGCTCATCCATTTGCCCCGCACTTGCTTCCCCAGGCCAGCCCTGCATTCTATCAGCCACGGCTCACCTCGCTGTCTCCTTCCATTCCATCTCCTGTCCATCCACAGCCAGCAGCTCATCGAGTTCAGTGAAGAGCTGAGGAGGCGCCGGACTGTCATCTTCCTCTCCCAAGATGAATCGGATGCGTTCTGCGGCAGGGGAGACTGCAGAAGTGAAAATACTGTGGTTAAACATTGGCTGGAAGACCCTGAGGAAAGTGGAGCTTCGAGCTCTTCCTCTCTCCCCAACATTATTGGGTTTCCCTTCCACAATGTCAGTGGACATCCTTTATCTTCAACTTAAAGCCAGAGAGAAATCAAAGCCTCTCTCTGTTCCTGTGAGCCAATCTGTATCTCAGTTCTCCACCTGTTTTAGCTGTCTAGTCTTGTGTGGTTTATGAGAAAGAACCTTGAGCCCTCAGATGCACTGAGGTCCAACCTCATGACTTCCCCTCCTCCTCACTCATGACCTATCCAAAATTATGAGACAGAACTCAGCTTGAACCAATCACTTCTTCCAGTAGCAGTAGGAGGGGCAACCGAGCACCCCAATCCTGAGATCCCTCAGGCCAACCACCTGCCCTCCCTCTGCCCTCGCAGGTCCCTCGCTGCCTGTGACTGGGTAACTATAAAGCTGATGAAGGAATATTTAACAAGATGGGATCTCTTCTTTACAAAATGGCAGTATCTAAAAATGTTTAGTCACACTTCAATACACTTGAAAAACAAGCCCAAGTAAAATATTGTACACCTGAGGGAGGAAAAAAAAAAGAAGAAGAACATTTTCCAACACACTTAAGCACATAATTGAATGGCCTACTAGCTCCTTTTGACCCTGTCTCCTGAAATCGTGTAATGAAAAATTAACTAGAATTTCACCCAGATTGTGGGTGATTCTCTTTAAAGAGAAAGAGAGGAGCACTGGAGGTCACATTACAAAACTAAAACTCATGTAGACTTCCATAGGCCTGAGTAAAACCAAGAAGGGCAAATCCATGTGAAAGCAAACCTGATATATATTATACACAGGTGAGTGTGTGTGTGTATGTGTATGCTTGGAAAGCACTATATATATATATATATATATATATATATATATATATATATATATAT
>CABHPQ010144004.1:19756-34990 GCA_902168405.1 Peromyscus aztecus
TATATATATATATATATATATATATATATATATATATATATATATATGCTCATATATGCAGAAATGTACATGTCAAACTGCCTAGGAAAACATGTAAGTCCCTACCATCTGAAATCTATAGAAATGAGGGACACACCACAATAGCTCCAACCAAAATATAATTACTACAAACAAATTCACAAATAGTCAATCCAGTAACAAAAGCTAATTATTAAATAAAATATATTCTTTATCTATTAAAATGGAAATGATGGAAAAAGAATGACATTGGCCAGGATTTAGGAGTCATACAATCACATCACCAATCTCATGCTGGTAGAACCATGCACAAAATACTTTCTAAAGGAAAACTTAGAAGTATATGAAAATGTTTTGACAGTATATTTTTATAAGCCAGAAGTTCTTCTACTAAAATTACTCATTTAAAAACATAAGTTATTTCAAATGTTTTAATATAAAATTGATTGCATCGTTTATAATTGAGAAAAATTTAAGTCCTAAATATCAAGAAAAGAGGATGGGTTAAATAAAGCATGATACAAATATACAACAAAATACCATGTAGGCATAAACTAAGTCGTCGAAGGGGCTGGAGATGTGACTCCATTATAGAGTTCTTGCTTAGCATGCTCACAATCTGCATTTCAATTCCTCTGCATTAGGGGGAAAAAGCGAGGCTGGAGAGACAGTTCAGGGGCTCAAGTTGTGGTGATATATTGTGTACCCTAATAAATTTGCCTGAAGATCAGAGAACAGAACAGCCACTCGATTAACATAGAAGCCAGGAAATGGTGGCACACACCTTTAATCTTAGCACTCAGGAGGCAGAGATCCATCTGGATCTCTGTGAGTTCAAAGCCACCCTGGACTACATGAGATTGATTCAGTCTAGGAGAGAAACAGAGCCAGGCAGTGGGGGCACACACCTTTAATCCCAGTACTTGGGAAGCACACACGCCTTTAATGGCTGGGTGGAGAAAGGTATGTAAGACATGAGAAGACAGGAACTAGAGGCCTTTTGTCTAGGCTCTTAGGGCTGAAGCCTTTCGGCTGAGAGGACCCCTTTCGTCTGAGAACTCAGAGATTCAAACAGAGGATCTGTGGAACTGGCGAGGTGAGACGTGGCAGTGGCTTGTTCCTTTGTCTCTCTGATATTTTAGTATTTATCACAATATCTGGCTGTGGGTTTTTTATTAAAAGACCTTTAGAAATTTGAGTTACATCAATTTCTTGCTGCATAAGCATGAGGAACTGAGTTTGGATCTCCAACACCCATATAAAAAGCTGTGAGTGGTAGTACACATCAGTACCTCCAGTGCTGGTATGTGAAGATGGGCAAATATTGGAGGCAGGGGTTGCTGACTAGCCTGTCTACCCAAAACAGAAAGGTTTGGTGAGACACCAAGTCTGAAAAATATAGAATGGAGAAGCAGAGCCGGACAATGATGGCACATGCCTTTAATCCAAGCACTCGTGAGGCAAAGGCAGGCAGATCTCTGAGTTCGAGGCCAGCCTGGTCTACAGACAGAGTTCTAGGACAGCCAAGGCTACACAGAGAACCCCTGTCTTGAAAGAAAAAAGAGAAGATGGAAAAGCAGTTGAGGAAGACAACTTGATGTTGACCTCTCATCTCCATACACATCTACATGAGAGTGTACCCTCACATACATGTGCACCTGTGTTCAGAAATGTATATGCCCACACACACAAAAATAAGTGAAAGTAAAGTATTCTTGTATGGGGTTGCCACTAAATACCACTGAATGAAACATGAAGTAAGGATTGCCAGCTTATGGCATGTAAACCACATAAAATTAAATGAAAAAGCAATCACAGGCATAAACTGATCCTACTTTAATAATTTTTTAAATGTATGTTACAAGGAAAAGCCTAGGGTTTAGGCAGTTCTACTTTGCTCATACAACATGCATGTATTAATTACAGCTTCCACAGTCTCGTTAAGTAACACTATGCCCTCAACAGCACAGTTCACATTTCAGTTAACATAGTATATCTACATGTTCTTACATTAAGTACACACTTTGCTGCTAGCTCTTCAACCCTTGAATCACTGCATAACTAACAAATGGGAGTTTTGATCATCGGCTGACCATGGTATTTCTTTCGTCTATCAGGGACTGGCCACTGAACACTCATGATTGAACACATACACAGACATCAAAGTGTGTGGTTATGATACCTTCATGTCTCCTCATGATAAATCCACTTGGCGCAGATAATCCCAAAAAGGGAATTGGCCAACCAAGATGAAAGTGGAGCACACAAACAAAAGATGGTGCTATCAGAAGAAAACTCGGAACCAAAGGTAAGGAACATATGAAGACATCCAGGCCAGTGGAATGTTGACAATGCTTTCACTCACCATGTGAGGAACTCTGGATATACACAGGAACTTAGTGAAGGCAAGATCATCAACATACATGAGGAAAGTAATAAGACAACGACCATGAATTAAAGAAAATCAAGAGGCTATTTCTTGCTACGAATAGCAGAAGAAACTAAAAGGCAGATGCTGATCCAAACTTAGAGAGCATGGCATGGTCACCAAGAGAAAAAAACAGACTTGATGTCCCATAAGATACACCATTGTGAGAAGGCAAGCATTATTCACTAACCTAGTAAGATGTTATGAAGGAACAACCCACTACATTCTTGATGCTTCTGATGTTTTAAATTATTACAGACTAAATAAATATTAAGTTTCCCCCTCCAATTTTCCAGTACCTTTAGAGCCAACATCAAAAGATCTTAATGATTTGAAAATGTTTTAGGGGGAAATAGCCTTTCCCATAGACACTGAGGGTGCTCTGGGCTCATTCCAGCTTGTCTGGTCATTGTGTTCGGGTGTGCAACACTGGGCTACTGTACAAGCACCACATCAATCTACAGGCATATTTACACTTAACAAGTATATGCTAAATGTTACAGGGTTTATTCCTAGCACTTGTTTTCTTCCATTTACTTTTTTTTCTAAAGCATGAAGTATGTATTACTATTCATGCATTCATTCAGCCAATGTTGACTGAGCGCTGCCGGCTCTCTAAGTGGGTCTAGCTTCAGGCTCTACATATTAAACAGAACTCTGACAGAAAGAGCCCTGTTCCCATCGTGCACGTAGAGGAAATAGACATCAGCTAAGCAACTGATTAATTTGTTAAGTAAATCAATAAGTTCACACATGAACAGAGAAAAAAATATTTGCTGAGTGTAAGTGTTTGCAGAAAATTAAATTAAGGCAATTGAATGCATATTGAGACAGAGTACAATGCCTTTGTTTTACTTCTACGATTAGAATAAAATGGCTCTGAATTTTCTCAAGGTCTCAAGAAGATATATATATATAAAATGTCTTAGGATTTTTGTGTAAAATATTTACGATGCCTTTCTAATCACAAAATTGGAGGAGGTATTATATATCAAGAAGGCACAAAATGATGAAATGATGGGCAGAACTTGGAATGTGAACAGTACTCCTGAGGACCAGGATGCTCATGCTACTAAGCGTTTAGTCGTCTTAATCAGCACGCTGCTTCTAGAACTGGCAATCACAACTTGTTACCATCATTTAACATCAACGATCCCAAAGGCAGTCAAGAGTGGTGGCCCACGCCTTTCATGCCAGCACTCGGGAGGCAGAGGCAGGTGGATCTCTGTGAGTTCAAGGACAGCCTCGTCTACAGAGTGATTTACAGGACAGCCAGAGCTACATAAGATTGTTTTTTGACAAGACCTCAAAAACAAACAAACAACAAACAAAATCCCAAAGGTGGAAGGGTAAATCTAGATTTAGATAACTGATTGACTTTTTGTACCTTCCTAGAGATGTGAGGTAGGCTTGTCCTCCCTTCTAGCACAGGATAATAAATGGGGTTTTTGTTTGTTTTGTTTTTAGTGTAAATGACAGTCTACTGCACTTAGAGTCACATTCCTGTATGGCACTTGTCCACAGAACACGACTCTCTGGCCTGGCATTGCCGGTGTAGGCAAACACCAATTTCTTCTAGCCAGCAACTCATGGAGGCTTCAGCAGAATGTCAGGAACAAAGTCACATACCCCCACATTAGTCTCTAGGTGCCATGCCTAGGTGAACTTATTTGTTAAATACAGACCTGTGAACAGCCAGGATAATAAGCCTTTGGGGAGCAAAATACCAAAATTCTGTGTCATAAATTAGCATGTTTGGTTAAGGAATAAAAACAGGAAACAGCAGTGCACTAGAATACGAGTACCGACTCTGGACCCAGACTACATGTGTTTGCACCTCATACTTCTTAGCCCTGGGACCTGAGGCATGTTTACTAAGCTCTCTGTTTTTCAAATTCCTCACTTGCAACATGGGATGATGGTGATGATTATAGAGCCAAAATTAGTCCTGATACTTGCCAATGCTACTAGTATAAAAAAAAACTACCATGTAGATAAGGCTGTAAGAGCCATGGCAAGTTGTAAATACATAAAGCGGCAAAGGAAGCTGCCAAAGGTATGCATGGTTTGCTTCAATGAATCAAGATACTTCAGGAATGGAACACAAAGTGTACCTGCTTTATCAGAAACGAGAACAGGGGGAATAATAAACCCTTTCATCCTTTTGGACCCAGGCAGCAGATATGTCAGAACACAGTCCTGTATTCCATCCAAAGGATTGTGATCCTAAGTAATAACTAAAATAATGTCATCATAAAAGGGAATGTGAAGAGCAAACAGCGGTTCACAGGGAGGAGGGAAGAAAACTGAGAAGCAGCTCGGCGACTTGTCCTAGAGAAGTAAAATTGATGCTTCTTCTCAGTGTCAATTTTCCACTAATTCTGTCTTCTGGTCAGAACACACTTTGGCCTCCTGAACAACTGCAGAATTTCCCAGCGATTCCTACATCACTCTGTTTACATCTGACCAGAGCCTACATGCAGAATGACAAGCTGTCTATCAGGGTTAGTGGGAGACATGTGCTCCTAAGCTCTCTGTGACCAGAAGGCATACAAATACATGGCAGGAATGTCCCCCATACCATTGGTACCCATGGCAGGAATCACTTGCATATCAGCACATCCATTGCTGATGAGCCTGAACTTCACCTTAGAGTTCATCTGAGCAGTCAGTGTGCACCAAACAGACACGACATGGGAGGGCCATCATTCATGCGCACTTCAGTTTGTCTTTGTACCACACTGGTCCCATATACATGGATGTCCACCTTGTCTCCCACAACAACTCAGAACTGTCTCCAGAGTATGCCTGCCTATTTCATGATCTGTTCTTTTATTTCTTCCTAGAGGAAACATTTGGAAATGTTTCCTCTCCTCTCTTAGTTTTCCAGTTAACAGTTCGAACTTTATTATGAGGCAACTGGATGCTGACTGGATTTGAGGCCTGCTCCAGAGGAGGAAATTTCATGCATGATACTATAATCATGGTCAAAAGCCTAGCTGAGGAGGTATTGTTATTTGGCTAAATGGACATGCTGTTAAGTTGTCTGCTAAATATTTATGCATATACCTATAAGCATGAGTTACTCTCAACTCAATCAGAGAAGCTTCTTCTTTGCAGTGGGCAGTAGTCAATGATGCAGAACTAGTCAAAATTCTGAGAGGAAGAGATTGAGTGCTCATCCCTAAATGACCATTCTTCTAAACACACCACCACCGCCGCCGCCATCACCATCATCACCAACAACTTCACCACCACACCATTACTATCACCAACAACATCATCACCACCATCACCAACACCATCACCACCACCATCACCAACACCACTATCACTACCACCCCCACCACTACCATCACCACCAACAATACCACAACCAACACCACCAACATAAACATTACCAGCATCACCATCACCACCAACACCAACACCATCACCATCATCATCATGACTCAGAAAACTTGCAGAAAAGGCAAAAAGGATTTCGGAGACAGGTTAAAATTGGAATTCAAAGGCCAACTCTAACTGTATATAAGATCACTAAATTGTGTGGTACAGACAGACTTTGTATATGTAAGAGATTTTGGGTCTAGATAATGTTGGTGTGTAATTTTTTTTTTATTTCAAGGGTTGTATTCAAATACAGCTTATAAAAATACAAAAATGAGTAGCTGACACATAATGAGGAGGAGTTCTGGACTAGCTAAGGCTATTGCACAAAAGAACTCAAACTGACTGTGGTGTCCTGAACAAAACCAAGCCAGCCGAGATCCCAGCATCAATAGGGGAGGTGCTCTTCAGGACCCACCTCGTACTGAGGAGTTATTGGCAGTTGACAGCCAGTCAGTGAAAGAGACTCATTCTGTTTTGAATGTATGGCCACTGGCAGACTTCTCTCCTGGCAGATTTCATATTCACTAGCAGATGCACCAGTGGAGGGCCCCTACCCAAACACACATGGACAGTGCTAATGGGACTTAGTGGATTCTATAAAAAGAAAGAAAAGCTCATAAGTTGGGAGGGTGGCATGTCGGGGGAAGTCAGGAGAAGCTGAAGGGGACAAATGAGGGGTGAATATGATCATGTTTCATTGCACATATTTATGAAATAATTCTCAAATATCAAGAAAAATTATTATTAGAAAGGAAATATTATAAAAGTTAAAAAATAAATAAAATTTTTAAATGAAGATATCCCACCAAAATGGCTTATCTGTGATATCCCATGTGGAAACCTGTCACTTTGCAAGATAATTTTTAAGATAAAAATATGGTATTATTTTAGAAATAAATAAAAAAGAATTCTAACTTTTCCAATAACCCATGCTAGCCATTCTCAGAAAAAGGGAACTTTCCTTTATGCTGGCCCCAATAGCAACAGTAACAAGTGCCCAAGGTCCTTCTTTTGAACAAGCACACAACCTGCCCTGTGTTGCCTAGCTTTGTAGAGGTGACTTCTCAGCCAGTCTACCCTCCTCCTGGATGGCAGGCTGTGTTTTTATGCCCCCCTCAGAGATCATCACAGAACTATGCACACAGCTGTTACTTTCTACATTGAATTAATAAATTAAATATGGCTGACTAGAGCTTGACTATATCCAAGTGCAAAAAAATACAACCATTTGCAAAGTGAACCTTCTATTCTAAAAGTAGTTATCTAAGTTTTGGAGAGTGGATTTAATCTCCCCTTCCCCTTAGTCTACTTTTTCATTGCCTGCAAACATGAAAACACAGCAGTCATTCAATGTTGAATAAGCACCAAATAAAACAAAATACACCATAAAAAAAGTAGTTGTCCTCTACTGGAAGCACCCCTGTCCCCAGACAAAGCATACCAATGTCTATGTCTCCATTACAGTATGTACACACCATCTCCTCCATGTTTTCATTCTTGCAGTATTTAGTCTGTGCACACCTCAACTAAGCAAATCCTCCCAGCTCATCCCTCACCCAAACAGATGCTGAAGTCTACCTTGGGAACAGTTAAGTTATGCAAGAAGGAATAGAAGGAGAAATTCGTAAGACACCGGAAAAATGAAAGCATAAACAATATATGACCTGACCCAGTTCCTCAGAAGAAGTAATTGTGTATGGCTTCTCTGTGTTTTATTGAATCAAGTGCTTCCTGGAAAATGATGACATAGCAAAATGGAAAATGGGACCCGGAAATAATGTACCACCACTTTGGTAACATAAACACAATCAATCACCCTTTAGGATTCAGAGGAAAACTAGTTTCAGGCTCTCCACTTCCTAGATACTAAAATCCACCTGTGCTCAAGTCCCATTCATAAAGTGGCATTGTACTTGTATACAGCCCACACATCTTCCTCTCCATTGCTTTTCTTCATAACTCAAGTATTTGCAATATCTAATACAATGAGAATTCCATGCAAACAGTTGTTGCACTGTGCTATTTAGGGAATGAGAAAAAGGTCTGTACATGTTTAATCAGATACAACTATCACAGACAGCATCATTTCAATACACGGAAGTTAAATCCTGTCACAGAATATGTGGCTATAAAGGCATAACCACATTTGTTATTGTCCAAAAATATGTCATGTGCTATAATACTTAATAAAAAAATATGAAGTATTTTATAATAAATGTCTCTGTCCTTGGGAATTCGCCAATGAGAAGATAGTGCATGACAGAGAGATGCTACCAGTAAAAACGTACCAGGTGGGGTTGGAGAGTTGGCTCAGTGGTTAGGAGTACTACCTGCTCTTACAGAAGACCTGGGTTCAGTTCCCAATAACCATACAGTAGCTCACAACTCTATGTAATTCCAGTCCCCAAAGTTCCAATAGCCTCTTCTTGCCTCGCTGGCTATTAGGCAAAGTATTATTCATATACACAAAAAAAATAAATAATTCAAAAACATTATAACGTAATGTGCAATAACTAATATGTTTATGCCAGGTGTTGTGTGACTACCTAACAGTTATACTACGTCAGGTATTACATTATTACATCAGTCATTTTATATAAACCTGTATCATACACGGGAAAACAGTTTTAAGATGATAAAGGGCTTCACTAAGATCTTCCCACCCCGTGATGTTCCATGCCCACTTCTTAGCCACCACACTCGTGTTTTTAAAAAGAGAGTAATCAAAAGAAAAACACGGTCAGAGTGCCATATGAGCAGTACAGACAGCAATGGATTAGATTTCAGAAGAGGCAGAAATTACCCTGGCATATGAAACAGTTCTAAAGTAAGTTAATTGAACATTTGGTTCATTATCCATCCAAAACAATTTGTGAATGTGCCCTTTATTCTCAGTCTGGGAAGCATCCCACTGTGGCCACCCTGAGGGCTACCAAAAAAAATGTTTCTAATAGGAATAATGGTCATAATGAGGAATTCATTCAGAGAGGGCAGGGCTCCATACAAATTCCCTTCTGTGGGTTAAACGAGGACTTCTGCAGTTCACCCTTTCTCATGAGCAAAGTCCATAATCTAATGAAATCTTAGCTCTCAGACCACAGTAGGAAAAAAATAACCTCATTTAAGTTATCGGTGTGCTATTGTCAACTGGTTTACACAGTTACTATCTGAAAATTCATTTTTGTTGTTAGCTGGTTTGTTTGTTTTGAAATTGGGTCTCCCTGTGTGCCTAAGCGGCCTTTAACTGACAGTCCTCCCCTCAGCCTTCAGAGTTCTAGGACTAAATATTCATTTTTTGTTCCTCATTCTGGGATCAAAATTTCAAGGTAGATATGACAGCCATTAAACCTTCCATAAGCCATTTAATTGCTAAGCCATTACAGAACTCTAAAAATACATTTATATAGAGGTAGGTGGTAGATATGATAGGTAGATGTATGTACAATATACATGCATCTCCCCTTCCCCTTCATCTACCTTTTCATTACCTGCAAACATGAAAGCAGGGCATGATATACACACACCCATGTATACATCTATATACATATATATTCCTCAAATTTCATCGTCACATTTATAAGAAATAATTAAATCAACAAAGTTTTATAAATCTACAAATGGTTAAAACACACCAATGTCAGTCGCTATTAGTCTTGTCCACTCAGCACCTTTAACTTCTGAAAACAATACTCCAATTTCCTTTGGAAAAGTCAGATTTGTACTTCTCAGTTCTTCCACTGGTTTGGATATACGGTCCAGGTCTGTGCAATGAACATATCAAAACTTGGGGTGCCCCTGTTGTTCTTGAGTGGCAATTTTACCTAATAAAAGTAAGTTGGGGTTATCAAGGGCCAGCCTTTGGCTGACACTCTCAGGGATACAGCTTCACTTTCAGCTGAGAGACTAGATAGCATTAAAATGCTATAAAGTACAGACAGTCATCCTACATCCATCGAAAAGAAGGCTGCTTGAGAATAAATCAAACATGAGGCAATGCAGAACCAAGTAGAGGCCGCTTCCTGAAGTCATCCTGGGAACACTTGATTCAAGTCATATCGGAAGTCAGTTACTCTGCAATCCATAAATAAGATGCATCATCAAAATAATTAAGTTGAATAATATTTTATGGAATCCAAGTTTGGGGGTAATCTATTCATTAACCTGCTGTACCTCAGCCAATCTAAAAGAAAAGTTACTATCTATTTATATGCTAGCAGGTTACATAGGGAGATTAGATGGTTACTTTTTCTACTTTGAATTACCCAATAAACTGAAACTGCCTGGTAGCATTCATTAAAAAACAGATCATTTTAAACATATGTGGGTATCTGTGTATTAATAAACTCACACTCACAGAAGGCTGGCAATTATGACAAATATCCTAATATTCCATGGCATGATTATTCATCTGGAGACACTCAACAGCCCTAAGAATGTGGGTTTCAGAATCCTATCGCACTGTCTCTTACTTGGAAGACGCTGACTCCGGCCCCAGCTGTACATCACAGCCCATGAAAAAATCCATCTCCACGTTATCTGCTTGGTCTCCAAGGGATGTTTCACACATACTCATCCTTTGGACTCCAAAAGGAGGCTCAATTAATGCTGTCTGCCAACACCCCATGATGGGGATACCACATTTCACACAGTTACAATGGAGCCAGCCATGCCACTCTCAATACCCTGCCAAGGATGTCAAGTCCCAAAGTTCCCGAGGATGCAATAATGAGGTACCGAGTAACCAGAAAGTGAGAGCGAATGCCGGACCAGAGAGCCTAAATGGACATGACAAACAAGGGGAATTTAATAGGTCAGTACAGAGCTCAGAATGTGGTCCGTCCCTCCTGAACTCCTAAGTTACATCTTTTGACACCTACGACATGTCAGGTAAATTTCCAGAAAAAAAAAAAAAGTAAGAACTCAAGAGAGAGGAGTTGTTACAAGCAGCCCCATTCATCCATATTTAAGCACTAGGCCTAGGGCTTATCTGCCTTGTTAAAATTAGGAGGCCCTGAGTGCCCTGCATGCCTGGGTAATCATTCCTTCTGGTTGTTGTTCGTAACTTCCTCTCGTCTTTTATTCAGATCAAATTACTTTCTCCCAAAGGTCCAGCTATATCCAGACTCTTCCTTTCATGAATCAATAAATTCATTTTTGTTGTTGTTTGTTTATCCCAGTTATAATCCCAGGGTATTGTGTCCTTACAGGACTTACTAATTCATAATGTGTGTAGAAAAAAAATACCCAAAGGATATACATTACATGCTAACAATTATCACCTCTGCAATATAAAAGTATTGATGGTTCTTACTTTCCTCATTTTGTTTATGTGTAAGTTCTAACTCTCCTAAAATTAACATTTATGTCATATTGATACAGAAAATAAACCAATTAGGTTTTAAATTGCTAAATTGAGAACATTCATGTCAAATTAGTACCAGACACTCCCCTAAAGTAGTTGAGACTACATAACTCAATTATCCTCCTCAACAGCCAACACAAACACAACCCCACAGCACTTGCCTTTACTGCTATCTAGGGACTGGAATAGCCAGATCTGAAACACACAAGACTGGCCATGGTTCTGAAAGTTGGTGGATGGAGCAGCTACAAAAGGCCATGGACACAGAGCAATGGGCTTGGAATGGAAGGCCTCTGTAAGCATTACAGGAGCAATTTGGTGATTCAAATAGTTGAGAATACGGCCACTCAGCAAACTTCTCCTGAAAGATCCAAAGTTCCTTCCACACGTCTCAGCCACAGTGGAGATTTTCCCTGAATTCCCTCCTTCAACGGTTCGCTTCCTTTTGCTTGGCCAGAACTGTCCGTGATAAGGTTTAAATGATGAATCCCTCTGCTTGAGAGTGAATACATCAGCACTTTTTCCAGGTTCAACTCAGAGCAATTATCAGCACAATGTATGCCCTGGGGCTTCTAAAGTCAGACTTGATTCTCATCAACACTGGGAAATATTCAAGATTCCCAAAATAAGCTCTACAGACTCACTCAAATGCAACTATTTTCTATACTGAGTAGCTAAATTTATAACTCCAATAATAGTGTCACAACTACCCTGCTAATGCTGCCATTAGATGTCTTTTCATATGTGGGTACAAAGAAGACATCCTCCTTCCTGCAGCCCCTCTTAGAAAATGTGTGAGCGCAGAAAGGCACCAAGTCTTAAGGATTCTTCATGCTTCTGTCTTACCCTTGCTGCCAAAAAATCTTACCCATCTTTCCTGGATAGAAGCTTTGAGAAATGTGGTTCAAAATGATCTATTTAAGTGCCAGCAAGATAGTTCAGTGGGTTAGGGAACTTGCCACCAAGACTGGCAACCAGAATTTGATCCCCTAAAACTACATAGTGGAAGGAGAAAACTGACTCCCACAAGTTGTCCTCTGATTTCCATACAAGTGCATGCGCACGCGCACGCACACACGCGGACACACACACACACACAATAAAAAGTAAATGAATATTTTAATACATGAACAATCTATTTAAAGGGTGTTATGGAGATGAAAATATAAAAAAAATTATGTATATGACTGCTTTTTCTTTATATAAAAAAGCAATATTCTTCAAAGAGACACTGCTCTACAGATTTTGATAGAACTCTGGATGTAATAAGAGAAATGTCAACACAATTCTACAATAAACTTTTCTTCTTGTCTGCCTTATTTCTGTTCTGAGGCAAGGGTCCAAAATTAGTGGCAGTGATTTTCAACTTCTGTGAAGTTAATTATATTCTCAGCAAAGGAAAAAAAATACAACAGGATCTCCAACACTTCCTACTATTTATTCATCTAGAGCTTCGGTATAATGCTCATTTGCCTCATAACACAGTTGGAATGTCTGCCTCTTCCAAAACTCATGTTCAATTTCAGTGATATTGGGAGATATGACCTTTAGACAATGTTAAGGCCCTAACAGCTCTGCCCTCAAGAATGCACCAATACTTTTATGGCAAAAATTCAATGCTAATGCCTTCCTTTCTTTTTTCTCCTGCTATGAGATCTCTTCCATCAAGAAAGCCAACACCAGATATGGGCATCTTATACTGGTCTTCTCACCCTACACAACTGTGAGTCAATACATTTCTGTCCATTATAAATAAGCCAGTCCATGGCATTATGGTCTATCATCACAAAAAACACACTTAAGACACCTGTTTTGTTTACCTAGAAGATTTCATGAGGCCAACCAATGAAACCCAACCAGAATTTAGAGACCATTTGTAAAACCTGAGTTCTACTAATAAAAAAACAGTACAGGAAAGCCAGGAGTCTAATGTAAGTTCTCCTGCTATTTCATTAAGCACCTTCTCAAATATTCAATAGAGATTTGCTAGGTTTATTTTTAGTAGATAATTAAGTGGGATCAGCTACAATTTTAGAAGCATTTTTAGGGTACAGAATTTTCATTTGTTATAGGAATAAACTTCATTCTAAATTATCATATCATTAAATTACACAACACAGATGGAAAATAGATTAGAGTGATCATGTGGGCTTGCTGGGACTTTAAATTCCTATCAATGTGTGCTACATGCAATTTATGTAAGAGTAATGTCAACAAAAGTACAAAATCATCCCCTTCCACACAACACATCTTCACTGCAATCTTCACATGCAACAGCCCTTACTTTCTCATGTTAAAAGCCTGTGTACATCATTTCAAATCATCTGGAGGTAGCTTCAGTTCTTCAGAGTGAGGTAAATGAATGCTACTTCAAAAGAGATTGATTATTAACAGTTTCCTGTTCAGAATGAACCTGCTGAGACAGTATTTAGTGACTTCTGAAGCTTATGGTAATATGGTAGGCATGGCTACTCCTTAATTGGGTGAAGGATGTCCAATTAACTAAATGTCAGTCATAAAACTTGGTTTGCCTTTGCCTTTTTCTAAGACAATCCCTTCTTTAGATCCATCAAGTATCAGTTTTATTTAGAAATATATGTGTCATAAATATATTTATGATGTTCTTCAAGATCTGCATAAGCTTGGATTTATCTTTCTAAGAATTACATTCATAAAAAGACTTTTGAGATTTATAAAGTGGGCATTCATCTGAAATTTGCCCTATTTTGGGTGGGGGTAAGAAAGAGCTACTGAAAAAGCAGGCTGAGAATAAAATTACAGAGTTATAAATTATTTATAGTAAATACCACCGTCAGCCCAGGACCTCCTACCAAGGCAGTGAAAGGTGCTCAAGCCTGATGAATGAGGTAACGCAAAATCTTTAATGTTAAGGTAAACATGAAGTATGTTCAGTGAGTATGTTAATATGAAACTGAACTAAAGAATGTGACTCCTATGGTATAGGATGGAGAGGGGAGTGGCTGCTTCACCGAAATAAGCTAACAATGACCAAACCTCATTGATAGTATGGTTAAAGTCCCCCAAAGAATCAAAAAAGTGTTTGCTGTGCCTTCTTCTCACAGCCCTGGGAATGAAATCTTTCATCAGCTGGAGAGGATAATGTTCTCAAGTGTAGGGTTCTACACCACCTTCCTGTCCTATGATGGCACAAGACCTTTACGTCATGAGACAAAATAACCCCGTTAGTAGTAACCACAGGGAGAGGGATGGAATCTGAAATTTAAGACCTAGATCCAACAGATCCTGGCTCCAAATCTGCCTGAGGAAATCATCCCTCTTCCCTCTGACTCAATTTCTACATCTTTTTGTCATTAGTAACAGGAAGAGTGAAAAAATTATAGAATTTCCACTTCTGACTCTTAAAAAAAAAATCTACTTAGAAAGACAAGACTGTGGTGTTTCATTAAATGATCTACTGATGCACTATTCCCTCCATACTTTGGGTCTCTCCTTTGAGAATTACTAACAACTGATTGTCAATACAAAAACAAAATTGAGCCTGGGCATCACTGGGCTTGGGTGGAAGGGAAGAAGTAATCCTTAAAGAATTGTACTATATATTTACCTGGTTATTAGTCAAAGGTATATAGTAAGTACTAACTAGCAGTATTTAGTTACCAGCTAAATGAATTTTTTTATTGGATTTCTCAATTGTGGCCAAAAAAAATCAAACCCATTTAAAATGACTTTACTAAAGAGTTATTGCTATATAACCAACTAAGTCAGCCCTGAGTACTTTAGAGAAATCACATGAGGGATAATGCACATGGTTAACAATGGAAGGAAGCTCCAGGGGCAGAGCACACACCATGATTCAGATAAAGGGAAGAATAACTAACGACACACAAAACTGAGGGAAGTGAATCTAGACTGTTATGTAGGGGGAAAAAAGAAAACTTGGTATCAAGTTCTATTCAAAATCATCTGCCTTTCCTATCTGACCATGGATAACAACAATTTAACTTATCTATGAAATCAGTATGTTCTAAGCTAAATCAAAAAAAAAAGAAAG
>CABHPQ010144007.1:0-14107 GCA_902168405.1 Peromyscus aztecus
CAACCTAAGAATACACAGAGTTGAGATTAAAAGCAAACAAACAAAATAAGGTATCTAAAAGATACATTTTATATATAGAAAATCCCCCAAATCTAAGGAAAGAAATGACATTCGGGTACAAAAGGCATTCAGAACTCTAAATAGACATGACCACAGAACAACCTCTCCACAATACATTAAAGATACTAAAAGAACAAAGAAGCAATATGAAACACTGTGAGAGAAAACAACTCACACAGGGAACCAAATCAGAGTAAGATCACCTCTCAAAAAAACCCTGAAAAGCCCAGCTAGCATGGAACAAAAATACTTCCCATCAAAACTGCTGTATCCAGCAAAGCTGTCTTTCAAAATTGACAGAGAAATAGGGACATTTCCAGAAAAGCACAAGACTAAAGCAATTCATGGCCACCAAGCAGAAGGGGTGTGTGCGTGTGTGCATGCGTGCGTGCGTGTACACAAGTGCACATGTAAGTATGTCCATGTGTGTATGGAGGCCTGAGGCCAATATCAGGTGTTGTTCTTGGTGGCTTTCTACCTTATTTTTGGAAAGTGTCTCTCTGTTAACCTGGAGTTCAAGTCAGCTACATTGGCTGCTCAGCAGATCCTAGGGCTCTTCCTGTCTCTGCCTTCCCAGTGCTCAAAGAATGGGGTTTTGTTGGGGGGGGGGGTTCTGAGGCTCAAACTCAAGACCCCATCTTTGCCTGACTGAGCCCATCTCCCCAGGCCACCCCCGAAAGCTGTTTGATCAATTTCCTAACAACAGAAAAAAGGCAAGCAAAGAGTCTGAAATCAAAATGTTTTTCAGAAAATTTCAGAAATTTTATTTTTGTTTTTAAAATTCATGTTTAAACAGTATTCCAAGGCAAAAAATTAATAACACGTATAAATTATAAATACAAAAAGTCTCCAAAGCACATAAAACCCACGGTACAAACCATCTTCACATATACAAATCCAACGTCATTTCTCACATAGAAAGCACAGCGAGGAAAGGGTTCATAGCGCGCATCCGCAGGCTACAGCAGAGCCTTCTCGGCCAGCCCTGAGGGGTGATATAAGCTGTCTCCTTCCTTGTGCTACTGTGTCTTCCTCTCCACTTTCCTCTTCAGACAAAGACCAAGACTTTTTAAAAACTGCTGTTCACTAGTTCACTTCAATAACCCAGCTACAGAACAGATACGCCACTAACGTTCTCTGAAAAGCAAAGTCTGATTATTTTGCAGCAAGTTCTAAGTAAGACGTACTATTCAGGTATTTATTTTTATAAAATTAATTTTTTTTCACTTATCACATCTGCTTAAATCACAGTAAGTGTATAAACTAGTTCCTCAACCTACTAACCAAAAAAGGTAAAAAAAAAAAAAAAAAAAAAAGCAACTTCCTTAATTCTGTACAAGATTTTGTTCACTTTAGTCACAGTTCCTGCAAATGCCATGTGGGCATATCTAATCTAAAACCCATCTACGGGCTGGAGTGCAGCCCGGTGCTGGAGCGCTTGTCTGGCATGTTCAAGGCCCCGGTTTCAATCTTCAGCACCACACAGAAATAAAAATAAACACACGAGTGGTTGATTCCCTCTGCCCACACCACAGCTAGTAATATGTACTAACAACAGAAACAGCGTCACTGACTACTGTTCATGCTAGTACTCAATAATTCCTATTGCAAAATGAAGCTATTTGACTTTTTGTTTTTTATGGAAACTACATCTATTACTGCTGGGCAGTAGTGGCACATGACTTTAATCCCAGTACAAGGGAGGCAGAGGCAGGTGGATCTCTGTGAGTTCAAGGCCAGCTTGGTCTACAGAGCAAGTTACAGAACAGCCAGAGCTACATAGAGAAAGAAACCCTGTCTTGAAAAAACAAAAACAAAAACTACATCTATTACTAATTTATCTCTATTGTCCTTAATATTTCTGGGGAAAGCTATAAAATTTAAGCTTCAACTAAAGATCCTAAACGGAGATTAAAAACAAAACTAGTCACTGATGTTGCAAAGTTTTTTCTGCATCAAAAGCCATCTCTCCCAGCTACTTAGGAGTCTGATGCAGGAGGACCACAGGAGCCTGTGTGATACAATCACTGTGTGAGTTCGCATTTCCCAGGGAAAAACGGTGTTGGCTTTGGGGGGGGATACAGGAAACAGGAAGCAAGGGGAAGGAGGAAGCCATCATCTTCCTGGGTCTTGGGGATTTCTGTGGAACTGCACAGAAACCATAAACAATTCTTTTGAAAGTCATAAAGAGAATGGCACTGATAAATGACATTTATCCAGAAGTAAACAGATTAAAGGATTGAACAGATTAAATGTTTTACTGTTTCACATTTCACTGACGTACTAACAGCTAACTATGGAACAGAGGGTTAAGCTTAGTCAAGCAAGAAGTAAAAAACCAAGAGGGCGGGCATGGTGGTGCACACCTTTAGTCTCAGCACTCGGGTAGCAGAAGCAGGCGGATCTCTGTGAGTTGAGGCCAGCCTGGTCTCATAGTGAGTTCAGTCAGGACTGTTACACAGAAAAACCCTGTCTTTAAAAAAACAAAAAACAAAACTGAGAGAGTGCAGGGTGGTGCCCAATTCAGACACTGACAACCAGAGTCCAGCCACACACAGGACTGTCATCGGCTACACAGAGGAGTCTCTCTAAAGGGAGACTTCGGCTCATCAGAAGAACCGCTGAAATACAACACTCGCTGAGTTATCAACAGAAATGTTGCAGGCTGTGCACAAAGACACAATATTTTACAGCAAATTTAAAGAGTGCAAATAAGCAACATGATTGCATTTGGAAAACCATACCCCCTGGGGGTAAGTGTGGCTCAGCAAACCGACCACCATTACCTTGCAGCACAGCCTGCATAATGAATGATAGCATCAACACATAGAATTCCTTCAAATGGTTCTCATTAATTATGCCAGCCAATTTGAATGCGTCAAGGGAGAAGTTTACCAATAGCGTAGCAAGATACATATTTACATTTCCTTTGCTTGTTAGGAACAAACTGTTAATAACGATGATGACTACTAAAAAAATGATGACCAGAGTAAAAGTGTGTTCATTTGTGGAGACGGCTATACTAACATTGTTCATCCAGCCATGAACACTTTTGTAATGAATGCAATACTACAATACAATTCACAGCATTATAAAACGTTGATGGACAGAGTGTCAATTTTTTCCAATTCAAAATTAAGAAGCTGAACTACATTAATGCCTAGCCATTTTACTCTAAAACCTGTAAAATATATAAAATACCAAGATTATCAACAGTCACGTATGTCCGGAAGTCAGGGGACACATGTATTTTCTTGAGGTTTGTTCCATTTGTGTAGAAGGTCTGTGAGGATTCCCCAGTGACAACATTCCACCACTGTTCAGAGAAAAATAAAACTTTCATTAGATTGGTAATTCCATTGCATGGTGAATTTTAGTGCCAACCTGTAGCTAGAGTTTTCCTGCCCGGCCCACAGTCAGGACAAATCTCTCTCACCTGCCAGTCCCACAGCCGCTCAGACCCAACCAAGTAAACACAGAGACTTATATTGCTTACAAACTGTATGACCATGGCAGGCTTCTTGCTAACTGTCCTTATATCTTAAATTAATCCATTTCTATAAATCTATACCTTGCCACGTGGCTCGTGGCTTACCGGCATCTTTACATGATGCTTGTCCTGGCGGTGGCTGGCAGTGTCTCCTTCCACCTTCCTGTTCTTTTCTCCTCTCTGTTAGTCCCGCCTATACTTCCTGCCTAGCCACTGGCCAATCAGTGTTTTATTTATTGACCAATCAGAACAACACATTTGCCATACAGAACATCCCACAGCACCAACCAGCTCCTTCACCCAACTACTCCTGACTCCTAGGCCAAGCAATGAGCAGGAATGGCACCTGAGGTTTACTGCTGAAGACTACCAGCCTTGGTTGGTTAACCCTAGTGATGGCCTCACAGCCATGTCTGCACCCACGGCCCCTGCAAGGCATTCCAGAAAAAGCAACGGCCACTAGAGAGCTGGTAACACAGTGTGTTGGGGAGGGCTGGTGCTGTCTGTATGTCTTCTCCATGGAATGAGCACATGGCTGCTTCTCTGCACTAGGACACCCTTCTATAGCCATGGCCTGGACTCCAACAGGTACCCAGACCACGCATAGTACAGACAGGAAGGAAACCAGTCTTCTGGAGAATGCTTTCACCAGGGGTGATGCAGGCTGCTATGTGACCATCTACGCTGAATATCTATCACCTCCAATGAAGCAGGGGCTCTAAGCACAGCCTTCCCTTCCTCCCCATCATTGAATTCATGAAGAGTATAACATTATTTTTACCCAGTGGGGTTCACAAAACTTACTGTCCTATCTCGGAGCTATATGAGGGCAAGAGACAATGCATGAGAACATGTTTTCAAAAGGCCTACAGTCCACCAAGAGCCTGAGTGTCACAAACACAGACAATACTGTCGCCTATGTGCTCAGGACAGAGCCTAACACTCCGCCTTGCCATGATACAGGTTTGAGTGTTATCTTTACTCTTGGGAGTAGGACCTGGTAAATGTGTATGTCATAGGGTTTGGTAAAGCTCACTAAAGCTGCACGCACTTCTTAAAACAGCACCATAACCCAAAGCACAAAGAACACAGTCCAGCTCGAGAGGACTTGTTTTCAGTGACTTGGGCTTGTAGAGTTCATCTCCTAGACCCACCTGCCTCATTTTAAAAATAAGGAACCTGGGTTCCTGAGGGAATCAAGACTCAGAGGACAGTAGAAGTGGACAGCAGAGGTGAAACAGTTTCTGACTTTCAAATGTAGTGTCCATCCATCCATCTGTCCTTCCCCCACACCATTAAAAAGGACTGTTTTACCTGCAAATACTACAACAGCCACTGGTTCAATATGGAATGGAAATACAAGATTTCATAGCAGCAAACACAGGATTTTTAGGGTAATGAATTACTCAATATGACTCTATAGTTGTAGATACATGCCATTAGAGATTTATCCAAATGCACAAAATGTGCGATACCAAGCCTGATCCTCATGTCAACCATGCACTTTAGGTGATGATGATGGATCGGGTTAAGTGTATCAGTTATAATAAACATTAATATCTGATGCTGATAGTGGAATAAGCCTGAGTACGTATAGAAGCAGAAGATATATAAGAAATATCTGTAATATGGTCCATGTTATCATTATATCCATCTTATAGACAAAACAACTGGGTAGACAGAGGTAAAACAACCTTGTGAAAAGTCACCGAACTAGTGAGTGGCAGAGCTGGAATCTGAACTCAGGCAGTCTGTCCCCGGGCCCACTCCCTAGTCATAACAACACTCTTCCAAGTATAAAACACCTTCATTCATGACCCTGGATTCCATATTGTAAATCAGCCTTTGCCTTCAGTGTATGAATGAATGGAACTTGTCATTCGAGCAGTCTGTATTCTGTAGCATGACCCTGGCAAAAGATAAGTTATGTTTTCATTTATAATAATTTTGAAAGAAAGGTAAGATTTTAACTACTAGACACCTAGTATCTTACTGGCACTCAATTTACACTGCTCAGATTTGAAAGTAAACAGACCCAAAATGCCTAATTTCTTGGCCACTCTAGCAGCTGTTTCTTCTTACTCCTAATTTGTTCTGTGCCTTTGGATGGTCTCATTAACATGCTGGGTAGATGCAGGCTGGGTTAGAACATAATTAGTTTAACTATGCTAGTAATCAAACAGAAGGCAAAGCTCTGACTGTCATGTCGACACATGGACGACACGGACAGGCAAGCATGGCTTCTTCCAGCCTCCAGACATAACCTTTACAGCACAGCAGCAGATCCACCTGCTACTTCATGTCAAGGTTGCTGGTCTTCGGAATATCCTAAAAGCCAGGCACAGTTATGCAGTGGCATTCCACAGAGCCCAGAGATTCTAGAAGCTTGGTGTCAAGGCTGGGCAGTTACGTTTTCAACAGCGAAAGACACAGCTTCCAACACAAAGACAGCAACATCTCTCCTCTAAGCACCATCCTCAAGCTCAGAGTTATTTATCTTTACACTCAAGGAGGACAAGTGGCATTAATAGTCCAGGAGCTCTTGATGACTAAATGAAAGTGTGCCCCAAAAGGTATCCATTAATAAACTTTGTGAGACTTATTTCCAATGCAGGCTGGAGAGGTATCATTTCACAAACTGACAACATCCCCTCATTTATCTTTTATAAGCTAGATGCTGAGTGACACTGCAATAATGTAGGACCCTCACAACCAGACACTTCATTCAAACACATCTGAACATCTGTACTGTGAGGTAATGAGACCATCTTCGCTTAGCTGTTTTCAGGAACCATCAACCACCTCACAAAATCCTACGGGATCAGTTGTAAATGACAGAGCTTACAGAATGCCCAAGTGGTCAGCATCATGTACAGTATCCTTTTCTACACCTTTTACAACTGACCTGTCCATTCCTCTCCTCTGTCCCTCCACTTCCCTCCTGCAAGCTTCTCTCAGGCCCCTCCTACACTTCAGGGACCCTATTTTCCACTTGCTTTCTGTATGGAGCACTGGCCACCACTGGGAAAGGACAAGCCTTAAATGTGTGCCACAACACACAGCAGGCACTGAACAGTCTCCCTGAATGGGTGAATGGGCCAATACATGACATTGGAGCCCGACAACATGCTTAAGCCTTGGCCCCAGTAGTCACTGTTGAGTATGCACAAGCCAACTTGTCAGAGATAGTGGAAGAGGCAGAAGACCTGCTGTGAGTCTTGGCCCTTGTAGTTACTAATCACAAAGTTCTAGGACAGTGATAACCTCCATGAAGATCAGTTCTGTTCATCTATAACCCACAGGGAGTAAAACTTTAGCATCACAAAACTGATTAGTGGGCTGATAGAAATCAAAGTCTCTAGATAGTAAATTATAGGTACTACTATTATTATCAAGAAAGAACATTTCACAAATACATTTTTCAAACAATTCCAACCAAAACATTTCCTGCTGAGTGCCATGGGAGATGAAGTTGGGTCATGTAGGTTCAGATGGGGAGGTGAGAGCTCTCACACTGCTACCGCTGTCACCAAAGATGCTGAGAGACCTAGAGAAAGCAGCCTGGGATGTCAGTCACCACTGCAAGGCTGTCCCAACAGCTTCCCCTCTACTCTGCTGGCTTCCAGGAAAGACAACTGAACACACTAAGTGAAAAGCACTCAGATACGACACGGATGCTCTTTGTTCATATCCGTGAGTAACTCTTACCTTGAGATATCCTCCAGCAGAGACAAGCGTTCTGCTGTCGGGAGAGAAGCACAGATCAGTCACCCAGCCTCCATGGGTAGCAGTTCCTTCTTCTACTGAAAGCGGAGCACACAAATGAAGAAGCTGGCCATTTGAGACATTCCATATCTACATAAACATGATACATAATTCATTAATAGGGTAACCCTGAAGCTTTGCCAATTTCAAAGTATACATGCACATCATCATGATATATCTGGAAATTTTAAAAACAAAAAGAATAGCATGCTGGATCAGAAGCTGCCAATTTCCACTGAATTAAGAGAGAAAAGCAGGCATGATGGCATACACCTCTAATTCTAACTGCTAAGGAGGCTGAAGTAGGAAGATTTTGAGTTCAAAGCAACATGATGAGACTCTGTATCCAAAAACTAACAAAATAAAGGGGGTGTTTATCATTGAAATTCTAGACATTGTGTGACTAAGACCGACTAAAGCCAAGGAATCATGGCATTCCTGGAAGGCCTGGTAGACTCTCTACCCTTGCAAGTCCAAACCCTCCTGTTTCTCAGCATTGCACCTACTCCTCTGTGAGTTTTAATGCCTCTCCTTAAAAGCAAGCAAACACAAACAACAAACCTACCACCAGAAATGAAAATATTCTTCTCAAAATTACTGGTTACCAAGGCTGCAGAGATGGTTCAGCAATTAAAAGCACTGGCTGCTCTTCCAGAGGACCCAGGTTCAATTCCCAGCACCCACATGGCAGCTCATCTGGTACCAGGAATCAGACACCCTCTCCTGACCTCCTCAGTTACCAGGCATGCATGTGGTACAGACACAGATGAAGACTAAACACCATACACATAAGAAAATAAAAATTTAAAATATAAAACAAAACTAGTTACCACAGCAGCTATCCCAGTGCCCAAGTTTTTCACTTTCTCTACAATTCTTCTAACACCACAAGTAATCTGGTTGCTTTCCCATGGTCTCTGATCCTTTAGCATGCAATGCTTTTGACACTAGCCTTTATTTCCACAGACACAAAAGAAGAGCATGCCATAACTCTCAGAAAACTGTTCTGTAGGTGAAGCTAGCATAGTTTACATGTGCACCTTCAGAAGTTCAGGGGATAAAAACTGCTGCTCGTTTGGACCCCCTGACAGAAATGTGAGCCTTAGTACATCTTTATTATAAAGACAGACAGTCCAAAGGGGACTGTAACAAGCCCCAGAAAGATGCTGACTAATGGGCAGAGTTCTAAAAAGATCTCTACTTTGAACAATGAGAAGAGCAGAATTGGCAATTCATTTATGAACCAACGGTTTACAAAACTAGTTTCTCCAAATTCTGCCACTAAAAGAACCTTTAGTTAACGTTAAAAATTAAGGTAAATCGTTCACAAACTAACAACAGAGGACCAACTGCAAATATCTACTCACACATGTAGAAAACGTCAGTTATTTATTTTTTATTTTGTTTATTTGTTTGTTTGTCTGTTTGTTGAGACAGGGTCTTACTATGTAGCCTTGGCTGGCCTGGAACTCATTTTATGTAGACCAGGCTAGCTTCAAATTGAGACGCCTTCTGTCTCTGCCTTCTGAGTGTTGAGATTAAAGGTGTGCACCAACATGCTACCTGACTAACTCTGAGATGCATTCTTTCCTCCTGTGACGGTGGCTATGAATATAGTGTGCAAACGAAACAGAGCAAAGAATGCTCCATCCAACCAAAACCCTAGGACCTCTGCATTCCTGTCCCATTAAAAGAGGTCTCCACTGTTAAGCTGCTGTAATCCCAGGACTAGGCTAAAACAGGAAGACCTGGAGTCAGGCCAGGCAAAGCTGAATAGTGAGTTCTGGTCAGCCTCTGAAAAACCATCAAACAAGCAACGTCAGTGTGGGAAAGAATGGCAGCCCAAGCAAAGGAGAAACTATCTCAGTTGGCCCAGCCTACCCTGATTTCTCCGTTGTCGTCTCCGGTCGCCAACAGGATGCCATCCAGAGAGAAGGCAGAGCAGCGGACACAGCCAGTATGACCCTTCAACTCATGAAGAGGGGAGAGCAGTTCAAAACTCCAGATCTGGAAGGCAATGAGGGTGGTTCAGGAACGGTAAATACACTCTTCAAACATCTACAAGGCCTGCCCTAAGCGCGACACAGACAGAAAGTCAGTCCCATGCAAGTTCAAGCATTTGGTGGTGCCTACACTTTCACAAGATGCCCATCTCCAACTGCAACCTTGTCAGGTTTTTGGGACTTCCCTTTAATCAGTTACTCAAGAACCAGAGTTGGCTTTCTTATCTTTGTACCAATGCTCTCACAGAGAACAGAGAATTAGTTAAGAACAGTTTACAGGGTGAGGCAGACAGTCCACTCTACTAAATCCTTGTGACCTATGATAACTCATGGCTTCTCTAGCTTCAGTTTCTGTGCTTGTAAAATGGGGTCAGTGACTCCTATGGTATGATGATTAAATGGGACTGCATAGGACATAACAGATAGCCAAAGCTCTTAAAAGATTGTCATCATACTGCCCAACAATATTATTGCTGGTCAAATGCTGTCTTTTTTTTTATTCTGAGACAGGGCCCAGGCTGGCCTTGAACTCACAGAGATCTCCTGCCCCAAAGCTGTGTGTCACCAGATCCAGTTTGCTTCCTTTTCCTTCCAATACTCTCTCTGTGGCTCTGTTCCTACCATTCCGCCAGGACGCATTGGAAATTACCATGTTCCAGGACGGCCAACCAAGAACTTATGGTATGAGATGAAGTAGACATAGTCCCTTTCCTTGAAGTTCATGGTTTCATGAACTAAGAAAGCAGACTCGGGAATACTTCGTGAACTGCTGAAATGCTCCAAAAAACACAAATAAAACAGAAGGAAAACTCCAAAGGTAGAGCAGCTAATGTTCCCTGAGAGTCAGAGAAAGCTTCACTGAAGAGCCAACAAGAAATGTAGGTCTAAAGTGACATGTCACAACTTGCACACCAAGATGGAGGTGGGGTAGGCAGAAAGGAAGTGATGGGTCTAAGAGCTTGCCTGTAAAACATCACATGAAAGGTGCTGTCACAAGACCTTAAGTGGTAGAGGAAGAATTACGTGAAGGAATTGCCCAAGAAGCTGCCCACCAGTCAACAGGGAAGAAAGCATGGTCTTTGGAAACAAGGAAAAGTAGATGGAACTAAAACACTGAGCAATGAACAAAAGCACCAAAGACAGCCAGACAGTGACGTCACAACAAAGATGGAGGAAAGGACAGAGAATGGAGGGCTGAGTCCCCAAGCCAGAAGTGTAATTCAGAGAATTCCAAAAATATCCACTCACACTAAGTGAATAAAAATTGTGTGTACTTACACCCCTTTCAATTATTTTTATTGAACATAATATACAGCAGAGATTCTATTTGATTAGTTATGAATAAAAAGTATTTTTTTCTTACTACTTTAAGAATTAAGAAATTAAGAATCTTTTTCTTAATCTTAATTCTCCATGAAGGAGAATCAGAATGATTAAATGTTATTCATTTAATCTATCCCATGCCAAATGAGCGCTAATGGGAATCCTCCAGAGCTTGTGGCCTAGGACAGCTCACACGACCCTCTAGCTTTAGTTTCTGTACGTGCAGAACTAGAACAATGACATCTATCACGTGACGACCAAGTGAGACTGCCCCACATGTCCTAAAATATGAGACAGGCCCAGGGAGATGACGCGGCCAGTGCACCGGCCTCACAAGCCCAACAACCCAACTTGGAGTCAAAAGCTGGATTCGGTGGCCTGCATCTGTGGGCCCAGCATCCTCAGGCAGGGTGGGAGGGGGAAACAGGAAAATCGTCTGGAAGCTGCTGGCTCTGGAGTGCACAGCACAGCAAAAGCAGCAGAAACAATGAAAGGCCCTGCTTCAGCAAGGTGGAAGGAAAGGACCCACTTCTACACACACACACTGTGACTCCTGCAGGCTCCTTCTCTCTCCCTGTATCTGTCACATACACACAAAATAGTAAATAAAGTCTTAAAAAACACAGATGGGGGCTGGAGGGATGGCTCAGTGGTTAAGAGCACTGGCTGTTCTAACAGAGGACCTGAGTTCAATTCCCAGCACCCACATGGTGGCTCACAACCATTTGTAGTGAGATCTGGCGCCCTCTTCTGGCCTGCAGGGACACATGCAAGCAGAACACTGTATACATAATAAATAAATCTTAAAAAAAAATACAGATGATACAGGTATGTAAACAACCCGTCACTCTCCTGCCTTACATTATTTAGACTCATAACACACAATCAATACTGCAAGTTTTATATGTGGACACTTAAGTGACTGACTGACCTTTGCAGTCTTATCAGCAGAGGTAGATGAAAACTTGGTAGCATCAGAAGAAATATCACAAGAAAGCACTGTACCCTGATGGCAAATGAAGTCTTTTTCTATTCTTCCAGTAATGATATTCCATACCTTAAGGGAGGAAAAAAAGATTAGGTGATGCAAAGATTAGATGACGCTTTAAGGACATTTTTGTCATGCATGATGGAATACAACTGTGATCCCAAGGTAAGGGGGAGCAGAAGCAGGAGGACTACAAGTTCAAGGCCAACCAAGGACGGGGGTGGAGCTCAGTGGTAATGTTCACAAAGCCTCACGCTTGATTCCTAGAATCACAAAGCAAGGAGAGGGAGGGAAGGGAAGATGGACACCTTGAGATGGGAGGGGACGGTGAGAGGGGACTGGAAAGACTGCTCTGCAGTTAAGAACACCGGCTGCTTTCCCAGAGGATCTGGGTTTGACTTCCAGCACCCATGAGGTGACCATGACCATCTGATTCCAGTTCAGGAAATCCACTGCTTTCGGCTTCTGTGGGTACTGCATGCATTCGGCGCACAGACACACGTGCAAGCAAAACACGCATACATGTAAAAATAAATCTTTTTCAAAAAAGAACACAATCGCTACGAAACACACCCATAAAGCAGGTTTTAGAGCAGTAACTGTTCTGCTCTCTTGGGCTTCCCTCAGTATGAATGCTTACAAACATACAACAGATGTAGGTGACGGCAGTGTACAGAAAACAGGCAAAGTGCTGACATTTTTTTCACTTAATTACTTTACATTCATGTGCTTTAAAGCTGCCACAATATAATTACTGCAACATGAGAATGTGTTCTTTAAAAGACCAATCTGGGGCTGGGTATGGTGGTGCACAAGCCTTTAGTCGCTGACACTCAGGAGGCAGGTGGATCTCTGTGAGTTCAAGGCCAGCCTGGTCTATATATCAAGTTCCAGACCAACCAGGGCTACATAGTGAGATCCAATTTCAAAATACACACATACATACATACAGGTATGTATAAATTCTTTTGAAATCTGGTACTCAGGTCTGGAAAGATGCATACATACATACATACAGATATGTATAAATTCTTTTGAAATCTGGTACTCAGGTCTGGAAAGATGGCCTAGTACTAAAGATCCCTAACAGCTCTTCAAGAGGACCCAGGTTCAAATGTCAGCACCCAACTCACAGGCATCTGAATTTAACTCCAGTTCTAGAGGATCTGATGCTCTTTTCTAGCCTCTGAGAACATCAACCACGAATGTGGTGCACAGACACACATACACACAGTAAAATAAAATAAAATACATTTAAAGAATATTTTCAAAATAATTTAAAAAACAAAAAAAAATACATTTAAAAAATCTGGGATTCAAATTACCTTCACTGTTCCATCAAAGGACCAAGAAAGCAATCTTGAATTGTTCAGGAGCCTGAAGTCCTTCACTGTTTCCTGATGGGCTTGCAAAAAGATATAGCCCTCTGACTGCCAATTCCATACCTGAATACCAAAGAAATAAGTCTGTCATAAGCCTCCGCCAATAATGTCCCACTGGAAAGAGGTATGCATTCTCTCATCGAAAGTCTTTTTATCTTCATAGTATTTCAAACAGAGAAGTACCAAAGAACATTGTCTGTGTTTTACAGAGAGAAAAAGTTGAAGCTAATTAGCTTGATGGGGGGGAGGGGGGCAAAACAAAACACTTTTTCTCCTAAATAACATTTGTTTTCTTCAGTTGCTTAGAGAGTAGTTAATTAGACCACAAGATAGAAAAAACCCACAATATGTCAGTGAGCTCACCATCTGATTAAATTTTCCAGAGAAAATTATCCCAATTACATATCTGCAGATTTCCAAGCCTGCACATGGGGTGAGTCTGCAGACCCTGGCTCCAGTGAAGCTCGCCCTACTGCCCAGAAGGTCCAGTGAGCCAGAAGTGAAAACACGGGTCGTAGAGTTACCAAGCTTCAAAGTCTCAGACAGCCCCTAATGCGACTTTCAAATAAAAGCAGCAGCGGTAGGCACTATTATTTCTCATGCAGCTTAGGCAAGAGGCTCTCAGCCACGAGAGACAAGGAAGACTTGAGGCGGTGCCAGCAACTGGAACAAAATAAGCAAACAGGAACATCTGAGGCACAGCAGTGAACAGAAATGTCTGTGTCAGGTCAATATGCAGAACGTCCATTACTAAATCAAAGCAACAGTGTTTAGTGGCTTTTAAATTCCAGACTTCACTTAATTTAACAAACATGTTTAGAAGTAAGGCAAATGTGAATCAAACAAGGACCTACTATGAACAAATTTACGAAATAAGACATAAAAAGGGGGGAAAAAATCTTACATAAAGATTTTACTACTGAAGTAAAAGTACTGTGAAATTCAAAACAATGACTCCTTCAAAATGGTCTGGCAGAGGCTAGCACTCAAAGCACGTTAGAGAAGGAGCTGGAAAGAAAGCTCTGCAGTTAGAGCACTGGCTGATCTTGCAGTGGACTTAGATTCCATTCCGTGCACACACACACACACACACACA
>CABHPQ010144007.1:19107-30528 GCA_902168405.1 Peromyscus aztecus
CACCACCACAGCCGTGTGCACCATCAGCACCACCACAGCCGTGTGCACCATCAGCACCACCACAGCCGTGCTGAACCTTACTTCCCTTCCTTTAGTCTCTGCCACACACAGCAGCCATCTTCCCACCAGGCCTTGGCTCTTGGGTCTATCTCTTCCTGTCTTCAGCTGGGGACATTCAAATATCGGGGTCACCAGGACTAGGATCGCTGTGTGCCAGCGAGTCACTGCAGAGGAGGTACTAGAGTGACAGTGTTCTAAAGGAGCATGTGACACATGCTGGGGACTGTGGTAAGGTGCTCCCCAAATCACACCAAGAGGTCATGGCACCCTGTATGACAAGGCATACCCCTAAGCCATTTCCACTAGGAATGCCCTGGCTCCCACCTTTCTTTCTGGGTTGAGCAGACTTGAGGGTCAATGGCTGGTCGTCACACACTCTTCCCGTCCTAACAGTCTAGGCTGTGCCTAATTCAAAGTGCATCCTGACTGGGTTCTTCCTGCTGCTGCTCTCTACTCAGGAAACCAGAGAGCCTTCCTGAGCATGCGCGACAAAGAGCCCCGAAAGGAGATTAATGGCTGTCTCAAAGACACTTTCTGACAAGGCCACACCGTGGTGCTTTTCACTGGACTCACACATACTGTGTTAAGTGAATCACCCTGGTATAACAGATAAAGTTCTACTAGGATTGCTCAACCGCACTGAAGTTGAACTTAGGGACGTCTACCATTATCAATAACTTTTGTGAGTATACACACCATAGAACTTTTTCAACTACTGAAATAAAATTCAATTAAAAAAAAAAAAAAGCTGGCTGGGCATGCCTATAATCGGAGCACTGGGGAAGGTCGGGGAAGAAGAATCACAGGTCTGAAGGCAACCCGGGCTATACATCGAGACCCCAACAGAAAGACACAGAAACAGCAGTAAGTAAATAAATACTAGGTTTCTTATACCTGTGAGAACCAACATGTTTTTATGGATCAGGTAGGCATAGCTAATACATGCACTTCATTTACCTCAAGGTAAAGAGTCAAAAGCTCCCAAAACAGGACTCAGTTCCCACAGTGTTCAGTGCTAGCATCAGGTGGGGTTATTCTTCTAATTCTAGCAATGACTTAAACTTGACAGAGATTCCCTAAACCTGTCTCAGACTGGGGATACAAAACTCCATTCAGTCATTTACTAAAACAAAGCCAGGTATGGCAGCACACACCATATCCCCAGAACTTGGGCAGAAGAGGCAGAAGGATCAAGAGTTCAAAGCCAGCCTTGGTTACATAGTGAGTTCAAGACCAACCTGAGCTACATGACATCCAGACTTAAAAGATCACGACACAAAAAGACAAACAAAACCCTCAACCCAACATTTCTTAGAAATACCTACAAAGTGTTTCATTGTAGGAACCATCACAACCCTGTAAATGCTTGCTTTGGCAGCACACATACTAAATCGGAACTACACAGGGAAGATTAGCATGGACCCTGTGCAAAAATGACATACAAATTCATGAAGCAGTCCGCTTTTTTTTTTAAGAGAAAGTCTCTCTATGTATTCCCAGCTATCTTGGAACTCATGTTGTAGACCAGGCTGGCCTTGAACTTACAGAGATCCACCTGTCTCTGCTTGCCAAATGCTTGGATTAATGGTGTGCAGCACCACACCCCGCAGTAGCCCATATTTTTTAAGGCTCACAGTCTGAGTTGCATCCCTGGAATCCACATGATAGAAGAGAACCACTTCCTGCACACTGTACTGACCTCCACATGACAGAAGAGAACCACTTCCTGCACACTGTACTCTGACCTCCACATGAGCTCACAGGACTCCATGATAGGCATGTGTGTGAGCACCCACATAAAATAGACATCTTTTAAAAGCCCTGTATATGTAAAAACCATTCTGAGCAGTCCAGAAAAAGAAATACAACTTGTATTTCTAAAAATAACTCTTATTCTAAAAATTCTTTCTCCCTCTGGCTGAGAATATCTACAAACAGGTCATAAAATCTTATGAATTTAAGTTCATACCACATACAATGTCCCAACAGGATTTATCTGATGTAGTTAAATTTCCCTCATTTCAAAGACATCTGGAGAGGAAGAAATATGACTATTATATGAGTTTCACAGCTAATAAAGAAGCATCATGGGAGCTTATAATAAAGTTTCTGTATTGAAGCCAAATTTCATTCCAATCTTACACCTTCACAAAGACAGAACATAGCAAGATTGGTTTTTAAAAAAATAGTTTTTAATGGCATAGTTAAATGTTGCCAGCACAAGAAATACATACTAAGTAAAGCCAGGAGTATGACCCAAAAGTAGAACTAGCTAGGGTGGGGAGTGGTGGTGCACGCCTTTAACCCAGTGCTCAAGAGGCAGAGGCAGGTGGGTCTTTCTGAGATCAAGGCCCACCTCGGCTACATAACAAGACTGAAGTGATTTCAAAATTCTGAGGCCACAGAGAAGACTTTGAAATCTTCCAGAAAGATTTAAAACCTAGAATGATGGTGCACGCCTTTAATCCCAGCACTGGGAGAAAGGGGCAGGTGGATTCTGTGACTTTGAGGCCAGCCTGGTCTACAGAGCAAGTTATAGGCCTGGCAGAGCTACACAGTGAGATTCTGTCTCAATGACAAACAAAAAAATCAGAATGACTTTAGATTTCTCAATATAAATTTTGGAACTTAGGGGAAAAAATGAAGCAATATCTTTAAAGTTTGAAGGTGAAATAATTTCCAGCCACAAGTAATCAGACTACATTTTTCTAAACTCTATTATGATAGGAACTGCAACCATGAGGCATGGTGGGGCACGCCTGTAATCCCAGCACATAGGGAGTTCCAGGACACCCTGGCTCCATAGTAAGAGCCTATGTTAAGGAAAACAAAGACAGGCATTGCACCCATAACACCCTTTAGTACAGTCTGCTCGGTCACAGCTCTGAACTGCAGGGATGGCGGGTCTGAGCAACGGCTCTGGGTGCACGCATGCACATGTGCTGGAGACAGGAGAGGAAGAACAAATGCTAAGTCCTCGCTATTGGGAAGTCAGCAATTCCCCAAGTGGAAAATTAGAAACAGCACTACAGGCATACCATATGGAGGCATGAAGGTAAACATCAAAGACAAGATCTGAAAGATCTAAAAATACCTAAATATCTAAAAGCCACCAGTGGTAGTTCTGAAGAATAAGAAATGGGGGAGGTCTAACCTCCCCAGCAAGTAGAACTTAATAAAAGTGAATACTTTTTTGGCAAAAGTTTATCACCACAATAAATATGATTCTTAATAAGAGCGTGTAAATTGGAGCTGGGCATGGTGTTACATGTCTGCAACCCCAGCACCCACATGGCAGAGGCAGGAGGATTGCTGAAAGTTCAAAGACAGCCTGGACTGCACAAAGCAAGTTCTAGGCCGTTTGGTCTCCATAGCAAGGTCTTGTCTCAGGAAAAGAAGAACAAACAAGGAACAAAGCATTTAAGTCAGAATTCAGTCGTGAGAATAAATTACATAAAAGTGGCAAAAATGTATTTACACATGTAAATATGAATATCAAGACAGGAAGAATTCAAATGAATACTTAACGCAAAAGAAACAACCTTCTCAGTGAACTGCCACCATGCCACACCCACAAGAAAATATGAAACGTGAATGGACTCTAAACCCTATGTATACAGTGGGAATGTACACCCAAAACAGCAGGTTTAAGTGAGCAAGCTTTAGCACAGTGTTCTTCTGATACAGAAGTGTTCTCTGTTCCTCCCTCTGACGGTACAGATGTCAGTTCATTCATCCTCACCTGAATGACAGAATCCTCCGAACTTGAAATCAGGGTCTTCCCATCAGCTGTGAACTGGATGTGCCGCACAGCTTTCTTGTGTCCAATCCTAGAACTGAAAACTCTGTTGTTTGGAAGTTCTATAACCTTCAAAACAAAAAGCCACAGGAAATTAATACAAAGAAGTTAAGCACTATTTAGGCACAATGCATACATGTATATGCCATGCACACCTGTCCAAGCACCCCAGCCACCCCATACAACCAAGTATGCACCAGAATGGCCAAACGGTGGTAGGAACCAATGGTTCTTCTGAGTGCTCAACTACCTGAGTCATCAAACAAGGGACAGTCTGGGCTCAGCCTCCAAAATAAAATGCTAATTTCTGACAAATGAGAAAGAAGAAAGGATAAAAACCCTGGATAAACCAAGGTGAGCTCTTCATCAAAGAAGAAAAAAGAGGAGAGATAAAGGATGCCAAGGGCGATGGGGCGATGGGAGACTGGAGAGCAGCACACCGACAACAACAAGCCTTTGAAAGGCCACACAGAGATTCAGAGTGTGGGAACAGGGCTGGTGAGATGGGTCAGCGGATAAAGCGCTCGCTGCATAAGCACGAGGAAGAACCTGAGTCTGACCCCAGGACCACAGGCTGGAAGGAGAGAAGTGACCCCCGACAGAGCTAGCCTCTGACCTCCACACCATACTGCGGCCTGTAAACACACACGTACAAAAATGTTTACGTTGTAACACAAACTCAAAACATGGCGACTATAACAAAAGTGCTTTCAAATGAACTCATATGGATGTATGTGCACGTGTGTATTTTTATTTGCCCAAGTTAAAATGATATATTAGATGATGCTGTAACACAAGATTCTAGAAATCTAACCCATACATTGGGGGTAAAATGAGCCCTCAAAAAAGCAAAGAGGAATTGTGTGACTGGGGCCTTCTCAAGGGAGAGGGAGAGTCAGTCAGTGTTCCTACAGGGAAGCAGGGTCACACTGACTGCTGAGCAATTCCTTCAGAAACTTACACTAGAATACTAGGTAGGCTCTGCCACTCATGGAAGCTGTGGAAATTAGGAGATGCGACATCTGTAAAACAAGAGCCACAGCATCCAAGATCCAGGATGCTGGATGTCTGGGAGCAACTGGAACAGTAAACAGTAGCTGCTAGGCAGGACCATTTGAAACTGCCATTTTAAACATTAAAAAATCAATCAAAATAGCCAGATGTTGGCATTCTTACACGGTTCGTAATTTATATTATGTGAGGATTGTGAGGAAGAGTGTAGAAAAAAGATGTATGGATTTTTTAAAACTTTTAAAGGTTTGCTTTTATTTTACAGGTATGAGTGTTTGCCTGAATGCATGTCAGTGTACCACATGTACGCCTGATGCCTGTGGAGGTCCGAAAACAGCATTACATGCCCTGGGAATGGAGTTACAGGCAGTTGTTAGTCATCATGTAGGTACTGGGAATCAACTCAAGTCCTCTGAAAGAGCAGTCAGTGTTCTTAACCTCTGGACCATCTCTCCAGCCCCAAAGTACACACGTCTTATGAGGTGTTTTTTTCTTTTCTTTTCTTTTCTTTTTTTTTTAAACTACCTGAAAGGCAGTTTCAATGTACTAAAATGGTAAAAACAGGAAGATTAAGATGCTGAGTTGGCAACACAGTAAAAAGGAAACCATGGACCCATTCAAAATAAATACTACACAGCAATACAAAAATGGGGGCTGGGAGAAAATAAGGAAACTGTAGTTATCCAATAGTCCTGTCTGTACAAACAACTGTCGGACACCTGCCGCAATCTTAACTGAATGCATAGCACTGTGGCTGCTAAGGGAGACCTAGTAGTCTGACGTCACCTCCTCTTCACTGTGTGTACAAGCTTTAGTCTCCTCTTGTGGGATAGCTTGACCTGGAGAACATTTGTGTAATCCCTTGTGAAAAGGAACCCATGGTAAAATAAATGTGGCTAATGCCACAGTCTCAATAAACTAGGAAACAATCCCCAAAAGCCTGGGTGAGGAAAATGACCACTAGATGACAGAAAGATCTGTCTGGTACACGGGTGTGCAATGCCAAGCAGATGATTACACAAACAACTCTAGTCACAGCTCTGAAGACTAGAACTGCGTACCTTGATGGCTCCATCTTCATCTCCAAATGCAACATACTCAAGATGTGGACTCAGGCAACAGCAGCTCACTTGAGCTTCCGGCAGGTAATCAACCTGGCCGGTCCTTCCAGCAATGAGCTAATGGAAAAGAAGGCACAGTCAGTCGTTAGCTTGGGTGTGCATCTTTCTGTTGCTACTCTTCAGAAGAGAGACTTCAACTGGAAACTAAAAGGAAGCATGGAAAATAACCAAGAGTTCTCAGGGAAACAACAAAGACTGACTCCTAACTCAGGAGCTGTATTTAGCATCTGATGCTTTCATTTTATTCCTCTTATGTGGCTCAAATACATTTTCATAAAATAAAACAAGCTTTAAAAAGGTTTGAAAAGCAGCTGCTGTGCCCACCCCGAGACACATCTGTCTGATATGCAGTCTCACAGCTAGCCCCATATTCTGTCTTTCATTTCTTCACAAAGCCTGTTTTTAATAGGGTTATCATTTGTTATAATATACTTTTCTGAAATCTTCAAAGGGGCTGTGAAACAGGACTGAGACAGACATTACACACAATGGTAAGTCACAATTGAAATTTATATACACCGACTGACTCACAAATCAGGACAAATTAAGATTCTTTCCCTCTTAGGGTGGGAGACAGATCCTACAGCAGAAACTTGAAAGCACAATTCATGTCACTGGACTTGCAGTATTTAAACTAAGATTATCCAGTGTTATAACCTCTACCTAATGCTAATTTGAAGTGCCTTACCACCTCAATTAAAAGACAAGACCTCAGGAAATACTTCTCAAGCTTAAATCAATTATCAGATACCTTTCTAACTTAGTGTTATGATCTAAAAATCTGAATTATTTTCTCAGCATGGCACATGCAATAAAACTGTGCCAGCTATACTGATTATAAGGTTAATTAATAATATGTAGCTTTTTCTTTATAACAGTTTGCCCAAAATTCTCTGATTTATTAGATATTTAAAATCAAGACTAAACTACTGCAGGCTGCTGGGGAAGAGAAGTCGTCAATGCTGCCCGCAGCTGTGGCCACTTGGTACACAATACAGACCTGCTAACACTGTGCAACAATGGTATGACCGCTACCGGGACAACCAACCTCTCCCTTGGATCTGCGGCTTGCTCCGTAAAGGGAGTTCACGCCTGGCACTGTAAACCTGGGATCAAAAGCCCGCGGCTGAGGAGGTCGTGGCCCTAAGCAGGGAACCTACTACTGTCATTGTGCTCAACAGATGTGTTGTCAAACTGCTTTCTGAACAGAATAAACGTATATTTTTATACCCACAGACTAATTCATGCTGCTTTCAGCCTTGGTCAAAGAGTCTTTTTTTGCAATGGGAAGCAGTTAATGCAGAGACCCATAACTAGCAACAGTGCTGAGAATTAAGTGACTAGAGAGTGTTAGCCTATGTAGGACATCTATATCACCCCCTCCAAAGCTCTAAGAACATCATGGAACAAGGGACTAAAAGGATGTAAGAACCAGCAATGAAGAAGTGTGTTGTAAAACGCTGTCTCCTTGGTATGACACGACCACTGCATGCACAAAATTACAGTAACTATGGTTACCTCCATAATATCTACACGAGATTAGTCCCTTAACAAATCCATTATTAATGGGTGAGGGGCTTGGGAGATACTATCCCTCCATGAGGGGTGACAGTTACCGGGGAGAGGAAGTCATCTCCTTCAACAGTGTCATCACTGATTAACTGCCACGCTCCAGTAGCAACCCCCAATCCTGTTCACACACACACACACACACACACACACACACACACACACACACACGCACACACGCACGCACGCACGTACAAGTAGGTGAGCAACTTGTTGGAGAATGGGGGTTCAGTGGGAGTGGGAAGGAGATGAGAGGGTAATGAGTATACATGATCAAAATGCACTATACATGTTTAAAACTGTCAAGCGTATTTTCTTAAAAGACTGAACTGAAAACTAAGTATCTTCCTCCACAAAAATCAAGTTTAACACTTCTTTTAATTCACAATTTAAAAGTTCTGCAGTTACTTTCATGGAACTACTATCTGTCAGTGAAACTGTCCTGTAACCTCTTGCAGACCATGACATACAGTGAGATACTATTTTTAGTCAGGCAACCTCATCATCCTTTGGTTATGACAACTGTTACTGAACGGTTGCATAGATTTGATTTTTAAAAAAATACAAGCATGGGAACAATGAACTTGGAAAGAACTACAATAGAAATATCCCAAGCAAAAGCCTCAGTCTATTAAAAAAACAGTAAGCAAGGAATTCACATACAAGTTCCTATCCACCTTCATCCCATAAATACAGAACATTGATCATCATATTTCGAAGTTGGTATGTGAACTTATAAAATACAAATCAAGACGAATTTAAAGATGCTTTATAACTTGGCTCTAAAACCCAAACAGTTGAAGACAAGTTCCCATGTACCATGAACAATGGACTCCCAGATAGGGATCTCTTGAACTTAGACTCTGCCTTAACCTCTAACCAGCTCACAGACTGCTGAAGAGGAAAGGGCTTTAAAGGTGACAAGTTCAGTTACCATCACAGAGCCAGCTGGGACTAGTCTGGTCCTGCACGGGTTTCCTCTGCCACACCAACCCGAGCACTCAGGCTCTAACACTCCAAGCTCCGCCCCGAGTCTGCTGGTCTCTCCCCAGCTCCCCAGTGTTTGTCCTCTCCTGCTCTACCTCACTGTCTTGTCCCATCCTGTCACGAGTGCCCTTGTTCCCTATGTTCAGTAAAAATAAATGTTCAAGAAAAATAAAATCCAGAGCTGCAGAGATGGCTCGGTGATTAAGAAGAGCTCTTACAGAGGACAGGGTTCAGTTCCAAGCACCCACATGGTAACTCAAATGGTCTGTAACTCCAGCTCCAGGAGATGCAGTTCTGGCCTCTGTGGGCACTGCATACACATGGAATACATACATACACTCAGGCAAACACTTGAATATATAAAATAAAAATAGACAAATTTTTTAAAAGAAAAGGAAAATCCCACAGATCAGATCATCAGTGCTAAGCCCTTTCCTAGAAACTCACAAGGTATTTATTTCAAAGGCTGGAGGCATGGTTCAGGGATAGAGCACTAGCCTCAAAAGCACAGGCCCTGGGTCTGACCCCCAGTGCCACACGGGGAAAAAAATGAGATCAATACAGACTGTGTTTCTGATCTAAGAGTTAATGATAGGCCTAAGGTATATAAGAAATCATCTTAAGGATGGTTAATCCTCAACTACGATGGGGTTTCTGTCTTCTCTCTCCAAGCCTGTCTCTCAAGAGAAACTCAGGGCAAGAGGTGATCACTTGCTAGTTTATTTAAGATCCACACTGATGCCAACGACACATTTTCTCTGGCTGCTGCCCTTAGCACCTCCCTTCACCACAATTCACTGTCACTCCGCTGTTCACAATGGCATCTCCCATGAAGGTCTACCGTCCAGCTGCTCTGTATTAGCCATCCTGAAGACAATCTCCTGTGTGAAGTGAGCGTTCTTCCTGTTACAACACCTGCAATGCCACCCCACTTCCTGTCTCTATCCAGGTGGGGCCACTGCACTGGACTTCTATTCAGAGGCCACTCTACTCGGGCTCAGTGGCACTGACCTGCTGGATGACAACATTCCTGAGGTCATCTGCTAGCTCTATTACACCCACTCAGAGGCTCGTAAATACCACTCCTCTGTCACTGGGCCTCTGGGACTGTTGTTTGGGACCATAGGGAGATCGGCCTGAGGTAAGCTATTTGGATCCCTAGCAATATAGTTATTCTAATAGTATCAGCACAACCCCTTCCTTCTGCAGGACTAGTAAGTATTCAAATATTACTGACCAAATGTGTAAGTGCACTAGTAAGCAGGAATGCTCCAGTTTGTGAAGTCCAGCCCCCTCCGCCTCAGCTCTGATGACTGAGACACCTCCACTAAAGATGATTTTTGTTCTTTCAAAGGCCCTATTTTCCTTCCCCTGGAAAAAACGCTTCAGTTGGTGTGTTCACCCCTTGTTTACTCTATCAGACACATCACTGTGGTGAGCAAGTTCTAGTTTGTCTTTGTGGTATTCTCAAGACCCCATGCAAATCAAGGGAAGGGATCGCAGACAGCAAGAGAGAAACGAGGTTAAATAAGGGGAAACCATTTTAAAAAAAATAGCATCTAATTTAATTCTGAATACTGGCATATCCAAACCTCAGCTCAAGAGCCAAATATTTACTCAGCTAACACCTAGCAGGCACCTGTTAGAACCATACAATTATGCTTGATCCTAGAAAAACAGAAGAAAAGTGATGAGTTCAACCAAACACTGTTTCTAACATTTCCTAACACATACTCACTTGTAGGCCTCTTATGTTGTCAACTGCGAGGACCATGGCTTCATTTTCTTGAAACACAACATCTATTTCCTGCTTTAACACTACGGCAGAGTTCTTGCACACCTTCTTGGTCTCCCAGACCTGAGTAAGAGATAAAGAAAATAAGTAACTAGATGTTATCAGTTCCCCCTCTGAGATACTGTAAAGACGACTCTTAGTGTTAAAGCAGGATAACGAATTATGATTCACAATTAAAATGCCTAGGATATAAAAAGTTCACCTATTAGGCTGTAAAATAACAATAAATATTTATTAATATATCCTATAGTAAAAAATAGTTACTATTCTATGAGTTGTGGGCTCTACAGTCAAAATGTCTCTGGGAGCTCTACTTTAACACAACTGTGACATTAGGGAGGTCACCCTGATGAAGGTGAGCACTGGCTGACACCCATCTACACTAAGGCTTACAGCAGTGCGTGATGAACAGATCACTAAACAATCTGTGCTTTGCTACAGTTTTCTTTCCTTCCTTTTACAGAAGGAAGCACTGAGTGATGTATAGTCTAAGTCAAGTCTAGTAAGACGGCACATTAAGTAGCACAGGCCTTTCTGGACTTTCCCTGGACCTAACATTTCACGCTCTCTTCCCATTATGAGAATTAGTAAATCAGTACATACACAGTACTTTGTACGATGTCTGACCTACAGTAGCACTGAACAAATTTTAGTTATGATTTGTACAAAGCACCAACTAGGATTCCTGGACTCAAACAGCTAGATGTAATTCTAAAATATGTAAATAAATCGGGGGCAATGGGACACTGGAAATACAGAGTTAAATCAAATCTATTTTTTAAGTCAGATTTTAATTGGCATCAATCCAAAGCGACACAGAATTATATAACCTTTTTTTTCGAGACAGGGTTTCTCTGTGTAGCTTTGCGCCTTTCCTGGATCTCGTTCTGTAGACCAGGCCAGCCTTGAACTCACAAAGATCTGCCTGCCTCTGCCTCCTGAGTGCTGGGATTAAAGGCATGCGCCACCACCGCCCGGCAGAATTACATAACCTTAAAGAAACAGATACTTCCCGAAACAAAGAGGGCTTGAGCAGACCTTAGGATGGTGAGTATTTCAACAAGTAGAGAGTCAGGAAA
>CABHPQ010144008.1:5076-40479 GCA_902168405.1 Peromyscus aztecus
TATATATATATATATATATATATATATATATATATATATATATATATATATAAAATCAATGAAATGATTCCTAATGATACTCTGCTATATTCATGGGTCAGTGCCTTGTCCAGTTGTCATCAGAGAGGGTTCTTCCAACAGCAGAGAAAAGTGGGTGCAGAGACCCACAGCCAGACATTATGTAGAGAGTCTAAATTGGAGGTTTCCATGTTCCTCCCTGAAGGAACCCCACAGAAAAGAGGGAGGAAAGATTGTAGGAGTCAGAGGAAAGGGAGAACATGGCCCACTGAATCAACTACGCGGGGCTTATGGGCTCACAGAGACTGAGGCAGCCACTTCAGGGTTTGCATGGGTTTACAGTAGGTCCTCTGAGCATGTTATTACTGTTAACTTGGTGTTTTTGTGGGACTGCTAACAATGAGAAAAGATGTATCTCTGACTCTTTTGCATGCTTTTAGGACTCTTCCTTCTATTGGGTTGCCTTTTCCAGCCTTGATATGAGGGCTTTGGCCTTGTCTTATTGTATGTTGTTTTGACCTGTTTGGTTATTGTCTCTTTAGAGGCTTGCTCCTTTCTGAAGGGAAACAGAGGGGGAAAAAAATCTAAGGAAAGGTGAGGTGGGAAGGGCTGTCAGGAGTGGAGGGAGGGGAAACTAGTCAGGATGTTTCATATAAGAGAATATTTTCAATAAAAATATTTTTTTAAATGGTGGACTGTTCCCTCAAGTTGTGAGCTAAAATAAACCCCTTTTTTTTTTGTTTATTTGTTTTCAGGATATTATGACAACAGGAAAAGGAACTAAGACAGTAGTCCTCGGGAGCTTGTGCAGTCTTCGCTCTAATAAAATAAGGACTAGCATAAATGTTTCAAATTGATCAAACAACAAATGAAAACACAACACTATTAGAAGTACCAAACAGGCCAAGCAAGACCTTTCAGAGATTCCTTTGTATATTCTGTGATACTTGCCATATTTCTCTGTCTGAGTAAGGCAGAATTGGAGCAGAAATTGTGGTCTTGTGTTATATTAAGGCAAGATCTTGCTATCTAGTTCAGGCTGGACTTAAACTCACTATCTTTGTACATCAGTCTCCTCAGTACTGTGACTACAGGTGTACACCTCCCTGCCTGGCATAGAAATGGCCCATGGTATTTTTATCCTCTTTATTTTTATTATTTGTGGTTTTTTAAATCATTGAAATGGGTTAGATTATAATACTAAAGGGAAGATACATGAATTACTAACCACATCATAACTGTAGAATTGTATATGCATGTTTTCCTACCTGAGTTAAGAAGTCCCAGAAGCTCTAAGCTTCTTAAATATCCTTTTTTTTTTTAAAGATAAACCGAGTACAAGTATTCTTATAGCACTTGGGCTTTTTTTTTTTAATGATTTATTTATTATTACATATACAGTGTTCTGTCTGCATGTATGCCTGTATGCCAGAAGAAGGCACCAGATCTCATTACAGATGGTTGTGAGTCACCATGTGGTTGCTGGGAATTGAACTCAGGACCTCTGGAAGAACAGCTAGTGCTCTTAACCTCTGAGCCATCTCTCCAGCCCTCTTAAATATCCTTGTATATATGCATACTTAAATATGTGGGTACATCTGCGTGTAAAGGCCAGATCACAAGTCAGATGTCTTTCTCTATCTCTGCCTATCTTCTTTCTTTCAGACAAAGTCTCACTAATCTATAAGCCCACCACTTCCACTAGGCTGGCTGGCCTAGCCTTGGCCTTTTTGTGATCAGCCTTCTCTGCCTTCCAATGCTGGTATTATGTGTACACAGAGGCATGCCCATGGGTTCTGATGATTCAAGCTCAAGTCTTTCCACTTACTTAGAATGTGCTGTTACCAACTGGGCCATCTCTTTTGGCCTCTTGATAAAAAAATCTAAAAACTTTAGAATCTTTCAGTAATAATTTCTAAATGTCGTAATCTATACTAAATTATTATTATTCATGATTCATTGGTTCATTTTTATCCATTTATTATTTATTTATATATTACATCCCAAACACAGTTTCCCCTCCCTCCTCTCCTCCTAGTCCCTCACCCCTTGCATCCACTCCTGTCCATTTCCCTTCATAAAAGGACAGGCCTCCTAGAGATGTCAATCAAACATGGCATATTAAGTTGCAATAAGACTAGGCACCTCCCCTCATATTAAAGCTGGATGAGGCGACCCAGTGAGAGGAAAAGGATTCTAAAAGCAGCCAAAAGAGTCAGACATATACCTTGTTCCCACTGTTAGGAGTCCCACAGCAAGACCAAGCTATACAACCATAACATATATGCAGAGGGCCTAGGTCACAATCATGCAGGATCTCTGATTGTCAGTTCAGTATCTTTGAACCCCTATGGGCCCAGGTTAGTTGGTTCTGTGGGCTTTCTTGTGGTGTACTTGTTTCCTCTGGCTATTACAATTATTACAATTATTCCTCCTCGTCTTCTACAGGATTTCGCTAGCTCCACTTAATGTTTGGCTCTGCATCTCTGCATCTGTTTCCATCAGTTTCTGAATGAAGCATCTCTGATGACAGTTATGATAGCAGAACATCATTAGGCATCATTTCATTGACATTTTTGTGGTGGTGGTTGTTGCTGGTTGTGTTTCATTCTATTCTAGTTACCTGGGCTATTCGGTTTCTGGTTCCTAGTCCTCCAGGCAGTGTCAGAGGTGGGTTCCCTCTCATGACATGTGTCTCAAGCTGAACTCATCATTGGTTGGCCACTACCCTAATGTCTACACCACCTTTACTGTCTTTCTGGGTCTGGGTTATCTCACTCAGGGTGATTTTTTTCTACGTCAAGCCATTTTTCAAACAGCGGAGTAATACTCCCTTGTGTAAAAGTACCACATTTTCTTTATTCATTCTTCAGTTGGGAGACATCTAGCTTGTTTCCAGTTTCTGGCTATTAAAAATAAAGCTGCTATGAACATAATTGAACAACTGTCCTTGAGAAGAATGATGCATCTTTTACGTATATGCTCAGGAATGATATAGCTAGGTCTTGAGGTAGATCAATTCCCAATTTTCTGAGGAACTGCCGTATTGATTTCCAAAGTAGTTGTACAAGTTTGCACTCCCACCAGCAATGGAGTAGTGTTCCTCTTGCTCCACATCCTCACCAACATGAGCTGTCACTTGTGTTTTTGATCTTAGCCATTCTGACAGTTGTAAAGACAGAATCTCATAGTTGTTTTGATTTGCATTTCCCTGATGGCTAAGGATGTTGAACATCTCCTTAAATGTTTCTTGGCCATTTGAGATTCCTCTCTTAAGAATTCTCTGTCTAGATATTTACCCCATTTTTTAATTGGATTGTTTGGTTTGTTGATGTTTAGTTGAGTTCTTTGTATATTTTAGAAATTAGCCCTCTGTCAGATGTGGAGATGAAAGTATTTTCCCATTCTGTAGGCTGTCATTTTGTTCTATTGATTATGTCCTTACAGAAGCTTTACAGTTTCATGAGGTCCCACTTATTAATTGTTAATCTTGGTGTCTGCACTATTGGTGTTTTGTTTAGAAAGTTGTCTCCTGTGCCAATGTGTTCAAGGCTATTCCCTACTTTCTCTTCTATCAGGTTCAATGTATCTGGTTTTATAGTAAGGTCTTTGATCCACTTGGTCTTTGTGCAGGGGGATAGATATGAATCTTTTTGCATTTTTCTACATGAAGACATCCAGATAGACCAGCACCATTTGTTGAAGATGCTTGTTTTTTTTTTCCATTGTATACTTCTGGCTATTTTGTCATAAATGAGGTGTTCATAGGTGTGTGGATTTACATCTCATTCTTTGATTCAATTCCAATGATCAACATATCTATTTTTATGCGAATACCGTGTGGTTTTTATTACTATAACTCTGCAGTAGAGCTTGAAATCAGGGAAGGTGATACCTCCAGAAGTTCTTTTGTCATATGGGATTGTCTTAGCTATCCTGGGTTTTTTTGTTATTTCATATGAATTTTTGTACTGTTCTTTCAAGGTTCCTAAAGAATTGGGTTGGGATTTTAATAGGGATTGCATTGAATCTGAAGATAGTTCTTGATAAGATGGCCATTTTTACAATATTAATCCTACCAATCCATGAGCATGGGAGATCTTTCCATCTTCTAATATTTTCTTCAATTTCATTCTTCAGAGTCTTAAAATTCTTGTCATACAGATCTTCCCTTTGATCAGTTATGTCATGTTATGATTATTATATGTTGTGTTATATTATTTGTGACTATTGTGAAAGGTGTTTCTCTTGTTTCTTTGCCCATTTATCATTTTTATATCGGAAGGCTACTTACTGATTCTTTTGAGTTAATCTTGTAACCAGCCATTTTGCTGAAGGTGTTTATCAACTGTCGGAGTTTCCTAGTAGAATTTTTGGTATTGCTTATGTATACTACCATATCAACTGCAAATAATGATACTTTGATTTCTTGTTTTCTAATTTGTATCCCCTGGATTTTCTATTGTTGTCTTACTGCTCTAACTAGAACTTCAAGTACTATGTTGAATAAATATGGAGAGAGTGGTCAGCCTTGTCTTTCTCCTGATGTAAGTGCAATTGTTTTCAGTTTTTCTCCATTTAATTTGATGTTAGCTATAGGCTTGTTGTAAATTGCCTTTATTATGCTTAGGTATGTCCCTTGTATCCTTGATCTCTTTGAAGACTTTTATCATATAATGGTATTGTATTTTGTCAAAGGCTTTTTTAACATCTAATGAGATGATCATGTGATTTTTTTTTTCTTTCAGTTTGTTTATATGGTGGATTACATTGATAGATTCTCATATGATGAGCCAACCCTGTATCTCTGGGATGGAGTCTACTTCATCATGGTGAATGATCTTTTTATGTGTTCTTGGATTTGGTTTGTGAGTATTTTATTGAGTACTTTTGCATCAATGTTCATGAGGTTTGGTACAGATTGGTCTGTAATTATCTTTCTTGTTGAATCTTCATGTGGTTAGGTGTCAGGGTGACTGTGGCCTCATGAAAAGAATTTGACATTGTTACTTCACATTTCTATTTTGTAGCATAATTTGAGTAGTATTGGCATTAGTTCTTCTTTGAAAGTTGTAGAATTGTAGAATTCTGCACTAAATTTTGTGGCCCTGGACTTTTTTTTTTTTGGTTGGGAGACTTTTAATGACTGCTTCTTTTCATAAGGAGTGATAGGTCTATCTAAATTGTTTATCTGATCTTGATTTAACTTTGGTAAGTAGTATCTATCAAGAAAATTGGGCATTTCTTTTAGGTTTCCAATTTTGTGGAATAGATTTTTGATGTATGACCTTGTCATTCTTTGTATTCTTTCCTCAGTGTCTATTGTTATATTCCCCTTTTTGTTTCTGATTTTGTCAATTGGAATATTCTCTCTGTGTCTTTTCATTAGTTTGGATAAGGTTTTGCCTATCTTGTTGATTTTCTCAAAGAACCAACTTTGCTTCACTGATTATTTGTATTGTTCTCTTTTATTGATTTCAGATTATTTCCTGCCCATCTACTCCTCTTTGGTGTATCTGCTTTTTATTCTAGAGATTTCAGGTGTGTTGTTAAGTTACTATTATGACATCTCTCTGATTTCTTTATGAAGGTAATTAATGCTATAAACTTTCCTTTTGGAAACTTTAATTGTGTCACATAAGTTTAGGTATTTTGTGCATTCAGTTTCATTGAATTCTAGGAAATCTTTAATTTCTGTCTTTATTTCTGCCTTGACTCAGTAGTCATTCAGTAGAGAGCTGTTCAGTTTCGATGAGTTTGTAGGCTTTGTGTTGTTTCTGTTGATGCTGAAATCCAGTTTTAATCTGTGGTTGTCTGATAGGATAGAGGGGTTATTTCAATTGTCTTCTATCTATTGAAACTTGCTTTGTGACTGAGTAGATGTTCAATTTTGGAGAAAGGTTCCTGAGCTGCTGAGAAGAAGGTATATTCTTTTCTGTTTGAGTGAAATGTTCTGTAGCTATTGGTTATGTCCATTTGAGTTATAATGTCTCTTGACTCTAGTATTTCTCTGTTTATATTTGTCTAAATGACCTGTCCATTGGTGAGAGTTGAGTATTTAAATCTCTCAGTATTAAAGTATGGGGTTCAATGTATGATTTAAGTTTTAGTAATGTTTCTTTTACAAATGCGGGTGCCATTGCATTTAGGGCAGAGATGTTCAGAATTGAGATCTCATCTTGGTGGATTTTTCCTTTGATGAGTATGAAGTGTCCTTTTCCATCTCTCTTGATTAATTTTAGTTTTAAGTCTCTTTTACTAGATACCAGAATGCTACACCACTTGCTTCTTGGGCCCATTTGTTTGTAAAATCTTCTTCCAGCCCTTTACTCTGAGGTAATGTCTCTTTATTGTTGAGGTATGTTTCTTTTATGCAGCAGAAGGTTGGATCCTGTTTGAATCCATTGTATTACCTGTGTCTTTTCATTGGGGAACTGAGTCCACTGATATTGAAAGAAATTAATGACCAATGATTGTTAATCCCTGTTATTTTGTTGTTGGTGGTAGTGTGTTTGTGTGTGTGTGTGTGTGTGTGTGTGTGTGTGTGTGCGCGCGCGCATGCATGTGTGCGTGTGTGTTTTCATTCTTTAGGTTATGCTGGTTTGAGATTGTTTATTTCCTGTGTCTTTGTGGGTATAGTTAATTTCCTTGGATTGGAATTTTTCTTCCAGTACCTTTTGTAGGGCTGGATTTGTGGATAAATATTGTTTAAATTTGACTTCATCATGGAATGTCTTGTTTTCTCCATGTACAGTGACTAGAAGTTTTGTTGGGTATAGTAGTCTGCACTGGCATTTGTGGTCTCTTAGAGTCTGTCTACAGGACGTCTGTCCAGGCCCTCTGTCTTTTAGAGTCTTCATTGAGATGTCAGCTGATAATAGAAAAAAATAAAATAAAATAATTTAAAAAATGTTCAACACAACATGGTTGATGTCATAATACTGTTTGTTATCTGGATAGGTTGAAGCCAGTGACTTTATCCCTTGTAAATTTCTGTTAAAGATTTCTGTAAAGTATTCCATTCCTTCCCTGTGTGATGCTTCCTGTGCAGCTCAATAAATAGAGCAGAAAAAGAAAAAAAAAAGAGAGATGTCAGGTGTAATTCTAACAGGTCTGTCTTTATATGTTAGTTGGCTTTTTTCCCTTGCATCTTTTATTATTCTTTATTTGTTCTGTATGTTTAATGTATTGATTATTATGTGGCAGGGAAGATTTTCTTTTTCTGGTCCAGTCTAAGTTCTGTAAACTTCTTGTACTTTTATAGGCATCTCCTTCTTTAGGTTAAGAATATTTTCTTCTGTAGTTTTGTTGAAAATATTTTCTGGGCCTTTGAGCTGGGATTCTTCTTCTTCTATTCTTATTATTCTTAGTTTTGATCTTTTCATAGTATCCCAGACTTTCAGGATGTTTTATGTCAGGAACTTTTTAGATTTAACATTTTCTTTGACCCATGTATCAATTTACTCTATCATATCTTCTACACCTTATATTCTTTCTTCCATTTCTTGTATTCTATTGGTTATGCTGTGTTTGTTGTTCCTGTCCACTTACTTATGGTTGTTGTTTTTTTTTTTTTATCATCTCTAGAGTTCCCTCAGTTTATGTTTTCTCTTGTTTCCGTTTTCAGGTTTTGGAAAGCTTTATTCATTTCCTTCATCTGTTTTTTTTTTTTTTTTCCTTCTTCTTCTTGGCCCTCTTTAAGGGATTTATTCATTTCCTCCATTTGTTCCAATTGTTTGTTTGTATTCCCAGAATTCTTTAAAGGATTTATTTATTTCCTTTTTAAGGACCCCTAGTCTTCATAAAGTTTGTTTTATAGTCATTTTCTTGGGCTACCACTGTATTGAAATATTCCATTGTTGCTGTAGTGAGATAGCTGGGTTCTGGAGGTGCCATATTGCCCTGGCTGTTGTTGATTGTGTTCTTGCACTAGTGTCTAAGCATCTGGGTTTGGAATGAATGTAGGTCGAGAAGCTTATTTTTGAGTTTGTTTTTGTTAACTGGGTATTTTGTTCCTTGGTTTCTATTTTTGTGTGGTGGCCAGTGTGACCTCTGGTCCATCGAGGAGTCTCCATCAGAGTTGAGGGCTGGACTTCTGGCAGTTAGTGTGGCCTTTGGTCCAGCAGGTGATCTCTGTTCTTATTGTTAGTGTGGCCTGCACTTGAGCAATTCGTACCTTCCCAGGATATGGGAGGGGCATGGCAGCTGTGGTGGGTGGTGGTGGCAGTGGTGTCAGCATCTTGGGTCTTTTGGCTCTGAACCAAGGGCCTGGAAGGGTTCAGATGGCATGTGGGGCTCTTACCTGTTCTGGTTGTCCTGGCCTGCACCTATTGCAGGGAATATGCCCCCTAGCTGGGGTTAGGGGCACAGGGGTGAAGGTTTGGAAAGGCGTGTCTGTGGATGAGTCTTTGACTCCAAACCAAGGGAGTGGGAGGGCTCACACTGCAGGGGAGGCACTTACCTCTTCTGGCTGGTATGGCATGCACCTGAGCAGCAGGTGTCCATTGATGTTTCCTAACTATAGAATCATTATCTGGGATTTATTGTTATAAAGTATGCAGCACCAGAAGTTTTTTACATAGTGAATGCCTTTAATCATTTATTTTTCAAATTGGCAGTTTCCGCTAAGACATGTTTTAATGAGAAATGGTAAGATATACCCATTTTATATTGGTCACTTTCAGTGTGCTGATTGTTAATGTGATCATCATTTACAAAACAATCATATTTTATTGTAATCATGATTACTACTGCAGCTTGATGTCAGATTCCAGTTGTTAGATGTTGTGTATAGATCCACAAGTGAGTTAAATTTTTTCAGTGTGCAATCAAGTAATTAATAAATTCCCTGTTTGCTTTGTGTTCTGGGAGACCTACTTCCATATGGTCATTATTTGCTAACATTCCAGACTATCATGGTAAGTGGAGTTTTGCCTAGCAGAAAGTCTTAGATCAAGAATTTGAGGATACAAGACCCAGTTATACCACTCTTGGGCATATACACAAGGAATGCTCAATCTTACCACAAGGACACATGCTCAACTATGCTCATATCAGCATTATTTGTAATAACCAGAACCTGGAAACAACCTAGATGCCCCTCAACTGAAGAATGAATAAAGAAAATATGGCACATATACACAATGGAGTACTACTCAGCAGTGAAAAACAATGATATCATGAAATTTGCAAGCAAATGGATGGAACTAGAAAATATCATCTTGAGTGAGGTAACCCAGACTCAGAAGGACAAACATAATATATATTCATTCATAAGTGAATACTAAATGGGAGGGAAGGGATGGCCAGACTGCAACCCACAATGCCAGAGAGGCTAGCCAACAGGGAAAGACCCTAGGAGAGACACATGGATGACCCTGCAAAGGAGAAGTGGATGAAATCTACATGAGTGGACTGGGTGTGGGGGTGTGACAGAGGGTGAGGAGTGGGGGATGAGAACATAGGGAAATGGGAGGGTCAAGCTGGAACAGGGACAGAGTGGGAGGGCAGGAAGGAAGATACCATGATAGATGAGGACATCATGGGAATAGGAAGAGGGAGGGTGCTGGGGAGGCTCTCAGGAATCCACAAGATTGACCCTACCTTGGTCTGCTGGCAGTGGTCCAGAGGGTGCCTGAACTGGTCTACTCTAGTGACCAGCCTAGCAAATAACCTAGCTGTCATCATAGAGCCTTTGTCCAGTGACTGATGGAGGCAGATACAGAGATCCACAGCCAGGCACCAGGCTGAGCTCCGGGAATCCAGTTGATGAGAGAGGAGAGATACTGCAGGTGAGGGACGTCGAGATCATGATGGGAGGACATGCAGAGATGACCAGCCACACTAATGGAAGCCCATGAACTGTGGACTTGTGGCTGTGGAGCCCCCATGGGACTGGACTAGGCCCTCTGGATATGGAAGATGGTTGTTTGGCTCAAACTGTTTGGGGGGCACCCAGGCATAGGGATCGGGATCTGTCCCTGGTCTATGGGCAGGCTTCTGGAACCCAGTGCCTGTGGTGTGATACCTTGCACAGCCTTGGTTGCAGTGGGAAGGGGATTGGACCTGCCTAGGCTCAGTGTGCTGGGCTCTGCTGACTCCCCTTGGGAGACCTTGATTTGGGGGATGTGGGGATACAGGGTGGCTTGGGAAAGAGGGCTCGGGGTGGGAGGAGGGAGGGGGGGGAATCTGTGGATAGTATGTGGAGTGAGTAGAAAAATTCTTAATAAAGAAAAATGAGAGAAAAAAAGAATTTGAGGATGAACTGCTCTATGCATCACCTTTACTTTGCATCCTGGGAGTCACTATCATAGAGAAGTGGCATTTATATATTAGCATTTATTTGTTTGGTTTTTAGACAGTCATGTAGCCCAGACTAGCTTCATATTCATTCTATAACCAGGGATGACCTTGAATTTCAGATCCTCCTACCTCTACCTCCTGAGTGCTTAGATCACAGGTTTATGCCACCAAGCCCTATTGTATGTGGAACTGGGGATCAAACTCATGCTTTCATGAATAAAAGACAAGCATTATGATGGAGCTTGGCCCAGTTTTTTAAAACATCTAATAGAATGTCCTGCTTTCTTGAATTTATCACATTTATCATCTGTTTTGCTTTTGTGTGTAACTCAAAAAAATGAGGAGCAAAGCATCATTGTGTTAATTATTAGATTACTGAGGATACATGAGGTGTTCATGGCACTCACAGAATATTAATCTTCCAGTATGTAGGAAATACCCTGCTCACTTTTAAGATTTTATTTAAATCTTTCAAGGCATCTGTTAACTTGCATCTAAATGACATTAAAGTAGGCCTTCTACAAGTCAATAACCAACAAATCTGAATGCTCATGGTAGCATATTATGTGTTATTAAAAGACAAATAATTACAAAGCATTTATTATAGCTTAATATCTTTGCAGTCCAAAGAACTTCCACGAGTAAGACATTATCCTTGAGCTTTCACACAGTCATTTACATACCTAGTACACCTGGATTTATGCTGTGTCTGAGCTCAAAAGGAACCAAACATATTAAGTACAAAATATAGGCATGCTTTCATGAGTGAACATTAAAATTATGGTAAGGAATGGAGTTATTTATCAGCATACAAGAAGATGTAAATGCATATTTATATTTTATCTGCCATATATACTTAAATGTTGTCCTTTTGTAACCAAAATTCTATCTTTTAACAAACAAGCTGTCTTAGTTAATTTTTTGTTGCTGTGGTAAAAACTATGAGAAAAACAACTTAAGAAAGGAAGAGTATATTTTGGTTCACAATTCAGTCCATCATGGTAGAGAAGTCACAGCAATAGGAGTTTGAGGCAGATAGTCACATTGCATCTACAGTGAAGTAGAGAACCATGAATGCCTGTGCTCAGCTAGTTTTTCCATTTCTTAATGCCCAGTCTCAGCCTACTTTTAGGATAGGTCTTATCTCCTTATGATGGTTTGAATAGGAATGGCCCCCACTGACTCATTTGTTTGAATACTTGGTCAATAGGGAATGGCACTATTAGGAGGTATGGCTTTTTGGAATAGGTGTGGCTTTGTTGGAGGAAATGGGCTTTAAGGTCTCAGAAGCTCAAGCAAGTTCTTTTCCTGATGCCTGTGAATCAAGATATAGAACTCTCAGCTCCTTTTCCAGCACCTTGCTTGTCTGCATGTCATCATGCTTCTCAAATGGACTAAACATCTGAACTTTAAGCCAACCCCAATTAAATGTTGTCCTTTATAAGAGTTGCTGTGGTTGTGGTGTCTCTTCACAGCAATAGAAACTCTAAGACATTCTTCAGTATGGAATTGGCATAATCTCACATGGGCTAAGAATCCCTCACAGGTGTGCCTTGAAGTCCTATCTCTTAGGTGATCCTAGATGCTGTCAAGTTGACAAGGAATACTTAATACCTACTATAGGAGCCTAGCTCAGAGGAACATTCATAGATCTTAACAGAATCCAGAATCACACACTGTCAGCCTTTAACCCTCAACCTGAAGAGAACTGTATTGTTCAGGATCCTCTCATTTGGACACAAAAATGATCACAGCCTTTTATTCTTATATAGGTTCCTAGTTAGTAAGTATTCATGTTCTAGCAAACTTCAAAGCTATTATCCAGAAGGACTGTAATCTAGATGTAATTACTGTAATGAGTTCCTTTAATAAATACTTTTTGAGTCCACAATAAATCTGTGTTATGTTTAATTTTATGTTATTGTTAAGAACAAACTTTATAGATATAGTTTCCCATGTTCATTTATTTTTTTTCTTTTTAATTTTATTTTTTTTTCCACAAAACAATTGCATTTTTAACATAGAACAATACATGAATCACCAGCATATATGCATACACAAAACTGCATCTTGAGTCAAGGTAGAAACAATAAATTTCTTCATTTGAACAGTTCCATTTTTAACCCAGTTCCAGCATACAGTTCCTAGGTCATTACTATAAACTCGAAATTGTCCCATTGCAATGAAATCTCTATTGTGCATTTCATTTCTTAAGTCTCAAAATTCAAATGATAAATTCTGGTACTAGCCTTCCAAATATGATAAATCCATAACCAAAATCTTTTTGTAGTTTTCTCATTAAGTTCAAGAAGTTCAAAAAAAAAAAGTAAATTCTGGTATCAGGCTTTCACTTCCAAATATGAAGAGATGTTTTACAACCAAAACTTTTTGCAGTTAATAATTTTAGTTCAAACAAGCGTCTCTGCAACTTTTGTTCTCACAGACAGAGACCTTTCTAGGTACAGTAATATTCTAAACCGCACTATTTTTGACGTTAGCTCAGGTTTTTCTGTATTGCATTGATTTTCCACAGATCTCGGCTGTGGGTGCCTTGTGCCGGTTCTGGCTTCTGGAGCTTTTGAAACCATTCAGACTGCCTATTTTGCATTATTGAAGTCAGATAAAACTCTATTTATTATTCAGTCTTGCTAGAATGGTATAGAAATACACATGAATGACTAATTAAGCCTTTTATTGCCTGTTTTTAGCTTTGAAAGACAATAGATATTGTTATGACTTTGTGTAGATGTTTGTTTAATGTGAAAGTTAAAAAGGCCAAAAAGTTCATTTATTTTTAACAAAGCAAAATTGCCAGGATTTTTAAGTTTATACACTCTACTTCAAGCTATTTGATATGAGACTGTTGAATCTTGATCTAATTAGAAATAGTGTATGCTTATAATTTATTCTATTTTTACATTTCTTGGTTAGTTATCAACCTTTTTGGCCTTTTTAACTTAACTACTTACCTCTGCCTCCCAAGTGCTGAGATTAAAGGCATTCACCACCACCACCTGGACTTCCTACTCTTTTTGAGGGGAGGGTATTCTTTCTCTATAGCAGCTCCAACTCCATAATGTTGATTCTTTTACCCTTTAGTTGCACAGTCATGCTTGTCAGCAGAGTTGCTGTTCTCCTTGGTTCAAAGGTAAGTTCTGATATATTGCCACATGGCAAGTGGGCAGTCTTAAGAGCAGGCGATGTTACCTACTCACAAGGTGGAACTGAAGACAGAAGTTCAAAGGGTGATTATTTTCATCAACACACATTAAACCATGGCAGACCATCTGGTTGGAGTATTAATTTAAGAAGGCTAGACAAAGATGGAGGATCTAAGAATTGATAGAGTAGAGAAGGAGCCAGATTTGCTTATTGGAGATGTGTTGTAGGTTCATTGAGAATTAAAAATGAAAAATGGTCATAAATGAGTACCAAACTTAGGGTGAATGAAAAGAACATAAGTAGAAAAAAATAGTTTCAGATATTTTGGATTTTAAGATCTCTAAAATAGTCAGGTAAGTGGTTCCAATAGCTAATGGGACATCAGGAGGGCAGCAATAAAGCACATGTCCTTGAGTACAAACTCACTGAGGTCAGAGCCTGCATGAGATCAGCCAAGGAGATTCTGATAATGTAAAAAAAAAAATGGATGAAGGACAAAGACATAAAGAATGCTACAAGAAAGAAAAGGGAGATTATATTGTTATGAATGCCAATCATGGTAAATATTTTACTTTTTAAAGATTTACTTTGTGTGTGTGTGTGTGTGTGTGTGTGTGTGTGTGTGTGTGTGTGTGTCTATGTCTGTGTGTCTGTCTTTGGGTACATGTGTTTGAGTTCAGGTACCCACAGAGGGCAGAAGAGGGCATCAGATCCTCTGGAGCTATAGTCAGAGGGGATTATGGGCCATTTCACTTCTGTCCTGGGAATTGTACTCTGGTTTTTTGCAAGAGTAGGATGCTTTCTTAACTGCTGAGCCACTTGCCCAAGCCCCATTACAAATGGCTTAGAACAGTGGTATTTGAATTATGTAAGAATAAGTGAAAGCCAAAAAGAATACTTGTTTTATTTGCCAGCAGTGATTTTAGAGAGAGTTTCAGTGAAGGTCACTTAGGAGTTCAACTGTGAAGAAAAGTGGGGGTGGGGGGGTGGGGGGTGGGGGAGTGGGGGAGGGATGTAGTAAGTGGGAAAGATCAGCATGTCATGTATTATCTATATTAACAAATGATAAAATAAGGTCTGAGAGGTAACTCTCCCTCTGCCTGAAACTGACAATTGGCTAGGTAACAGTGCAAAAGGCTATTTATTCAAAGAATCACCCAGTGTAGGGGACATAGTTGTAAGCATACACCATATGTCTTTTTGTGTTGATCCAGTGGCTAAAGTACATGACAGAAATGGCAGTGTAGGTAAGGAAGAGTGGTTTTCCTTCTTGGGCAGAACCTACTTAAGGCGGACAGGAACATTTCATTTTAAGCCTCATTTGGTGTGTTGTTTTGGCTGGATGTGAATATTCTGAACAATGACAACCGTGTGCTCCTACTGTGATTTCATTTGTGATATGACCAAGAATGATTAAAAAGTAAATTGCATTCCTACAGGTGACCAATTATTTAGCTGCAATACTATATCACTTGGACAACATGCATGCATAAAACCACATTCACTTGATTAAAGAAACAGATTTTATTTGGTGTTTTCTTTAGAGATGCAAGTGACAATGTACATTTTTTTGGCTTCAGAACATCCATTTTCACTAAAAAAGATTGAATCATGCAAATATACCCTGATCTCTTGTGAAGATGAGCTTAACTACCAAATGTAAGGAAACTGGGTCCTTTTTTAACTCAGGCATTATGAACTTGGGTCAGCAGTGTTTGCCCTCCTCATTGAGCACCTGAGCTCTAGAAATAGAAATAAGATGCTGTTCCTTGCAGGACTTGAAGACAGAATTGAGTTGGAAAGATTTTAGCAAGCATGAAGCCAGTCGACTGAGTGCCTTCAACTGTCAATTCCTCAATGCCAAGCATGATAAAAGAAATTTACATGTACTTTCTAAAATGAGATGCTGTACTCTTCTCTGCATGGTCTGCATAAAAATTGCTGAAAAGTAATCAACATTTACCCCTAGTCTGAGTAAGAGACAATAGAAATGTCAAAAGGCATTCTGACACTTTTTAAATGTTGAATAAACAAAGAGAAGAAAAAACGATGTAAAACTACAGAATGAGAATAATATCAGTAGAAAATAAAATATACAAACTGGCGAAAGATTGCCAGTGAAAGAAAAAGATGCTATGCAACTGGAATGCTGTTAATGACAGATCAGCAGTAAAAGCCCACTGAGGGAAACTATTTCATTATGGTCAAGATGGTGAAATTTTTGGCCTAGGTGGAGACCTAACATTCCAATTGGACTGAGTCAATTGCCTGGCTTAGGAAGGCATGACCACCCCCAGGACTGTGGGTTCATTTTAAGTCATGCTAAAGAGATAGGTAGAATAATGATCAATAAGATAATGTACTTTTCCTTTCCAGGAATTCTGTCTCATAACCACCAGATTCCTGTCTGACTGCCTTTTTGAATTACCCAGAAAAGCCTAATACTTCCTTTTTCATCTTTCCACCTCTGCTTTAAGCATCTTTTCCCTAACACTTTGGACTTCCTTACTGTAAGGGTTTGGTCTTTAATTACGTCATCAGCCTTCGCCGGTGTCCCAGCCTAAAAAGCGGGTGGGCACTCTGTTCCCTCTCTTTCTTTCTGCTCCTTCCTCCCATCGGGCCCCCTCTCTCCCTCCCCCGCTCTGTCTCTGTTTCTCTCTTTCTCTCTCTCCCTCTCCCCCTCCCAATAAAGCTCTAAAAGGTTAACCATGGTTATGATTCTTTTAATCAGCACGCTCCTCCGCCTGCATGGCCGCCGCGGGCGGCGACCAGCCAGGAGGGGCAGCGCCGTAGCATAACCAACATCGTAAAAATAACTAACACTTACTCTTTCTCTAAAGCCCCTTTCCTGTCTTGTGATTGCATGCCTGCCATATGGCTAGCTGATCTCCATGCTCGATTAACTCAATCAGAATGTCTCCCTACCCCCACCCACTCCCTTCTCTAGTCTTTTCCTCTGGGCAGCTACTGAGTTTTATAGCTTGCCTGCCCTGGAGTTTTTCTTTTAAATTCTTAAATTGTACTTGAGCTTTGATTTGAGTTATTTCTTAAGTTCTTTTATTAATAGGACTAAGAACCCCAAGAGGGAGACCCTGACTTCTCTGTTATCATTTGAGAGCCATGAATGTATTCTCTAAAAGTTTTAATAAGATAAAGACTCCTATAATTTTGTTAGGCAGTAGAAATGGTTGTGAATGTTTATAAATAGGTTTTATATATCCCCCAGTATTCACACCATGTGATATATCTGATATGTACACACAAAAGCATATTAATGTATATATGTGTTCATGCATGTAACACCTGTGTTTATTTGGCTTCATTTTATTTACTCTGTGGCCTCACTGACCACTTCTTTCCCTGACATCAAATGTCTCAGTTAAAAAAGGAAGAATATTAGAGTATAATCCCTCAGCACTTATGGGAATTATGGAATTTTTGAAACATATATTATTGTGTGTGTGTGTGTATATATATATGTATATATATATATATATATTGTGTACAATAAGAAAGCAACTATACTGTGATGCCATGGGAGAATTTTTCTGTTGTCTCCAAATTTATTTATCTGTAAAAATAAATCATTATTGAAATGAATGATAAACAGCTCTGGTGGCAGTGCTGGTTACTGGTGAAAAGGTCATGGTTGTAAGGATTCTGTCCTTATTATGTTATCAGCCCGCAACGGTGTCCCAGCCTAAAAAGCGGACGTACCCTCCCACGTGCTCTCTCTCTGTACACTCTCTGTACTTTCCCTCCATGCAGTCTCTCTGTCTCTCTCTGCATCTCTTTGGCCCTTTCTCTCTCTCTCTCTCTCTCTCTCTCTCTCTCTCTCTCTCTCTCTCTCTCTCCCCCTTCTCCTAATAAAGCTCAAAAAGGTAACCATGGCTTGTGATTCTTCTGCCACCACAGTATCAAGCACCAACCACTAGTGTTGCTGCTCTACCCCTTCAACAGTCACGACAGAATCTGGTTGCTTAGTAGCGGAGAGCTTTATTAGGAGGAAGGGAAGGAGAGAGAAAAGGACCAGGCCTGGGGAGGAAAGAGAGAGAAAGATGGTGGGGTGGGGGGAGAGGGAGCAGAGCAGATAGAGAGGGGGTGGGGTCTGCATCTGGCTTTTTTAAAGCACAGATTATATCACCAAACAGCACGTACATGATCACCAGTGTACACTGATGATGTAAGACATAAGACCCTTTGCTTAACTCCTGAACTGTGTGCATGTACAGTCATGTAGCTGGAGTGAGGGCAGAATTCTAACAATTATGGGTAGAAATTTGAGGATATAACATTTGAAAGATATCATGGATTGTAAACATGTGGCTTCCTTTTTCAAAAGATCCATCAATACTTATCCTGAAGGATATTAAAATATGTCCCCAGATTTCTAAATAAGGAACAAAAGGATTCAGCTTGCAACAAAGTAATCTAGATGGAGAAAACTGTCAAAATTGGCAGCAGCTATATCCACATAGTTTACTAGAAAACAACCAAAAAAAATCTGTCAAATGATACCAGAGAAGTCAGTGTCTCGCTCTTGGTGTTCTTAGTCTTAAGAACTTAGTTCCTAGAATTGGCCTTTCTGTTGAAATTGCTTAGTTCTTTCCCCTCTTTATTCTTAATATAAAGGAAAACCAAAGAGAAGGTAGGGTGATGCTGGGAAGGGTAATGCTGTGTATCTTATGGGACTGCATTTTCTACCCTTAAGATATCCTATATGAAAGATGATGAGAGAGTCTCCTTCCATTCAATGAAAGACAGGTCCTAAATGAACTGTAAAGGTGAACAAAGGGAGTTGGGAAAAAGTAAGAAAGGTCTCTCGGTTGGACAAACACCAGGCCTGTTAACCTGCATTGGTGTTGCCACAATAAGGGAAGAAGAGAAGAGGTATTGTCAATAGAGAGAGCAAGTAGGTCAGGTGTGGCCTGACCTCTGCATGGAAGTGAGGGAAAAAAAAAACCAATATGGGATTGTGTCACATCTCCCAATCAGTAGCTAAAGCCTAGAGTTCCTGGGGAGGAGTGGGCCTCTTTAACTAGACAAGTGAGAATAAGCAGCATTGTTTCTTTCTTTTCATTTTTCCTACTCTGACATGGGAGAGGGAGTCGTGAGAGCCAGCCACTTGCTGTCTCCACCCCAACCTGGTAGAACCACAAGGAAACAATTGCTAATGAGTTGTAAATTCTACATTCAGGAAACAGTCTTTAAAAGGTGCTCATTAGCAGTTGATATGTGATGTGAGTGCTTTTCTAAGTAAGTTCATTTAGAACTATTTTTATTTAATGAACCCAGGAAAGCTGTAATGAAGCAACGGCAAGTGCAGCTGTGACACTTTAATTGTGCATACTTAGAGAAGGCTCTATGCCACCAAAGTTAAGTTCTAAACAGTAGTGGCTTCCTGTCCTACGGTAGAGTGTTAGCAATTTCAAGATTGGTAAATTTAAGAGAACTGAAGTTAGGGAGTTGAGAAACAACTTCTCTTAAAAAAATCCTTATAACTTTTGGTTCCAGTCTTGCAATAGTTAACTGACAGTTTGATGGACTCTAGAATCACTTAGTAGATAGGTCTCTGGGTATGCCTGTGTAAGGTTGTCCTGATTATTTTTTTTTTTTTGGTTTTGTTTTTTTGAGACAGGGTTTCTCTGTGTAGTTTTGGTGCCTATCCTGGATCTCGCTCTGTAGACCAGGCTGACCTCGAACTCGCAGAGATCCGCCTGGCTTTGCCTCCTGAGTGCTGGGATTAAATATGTGCACTACTGCCACCTGGATGTGGCCAAAACTCTTAAAGGAGTCATATCCTCACTTTTTTTTCTTAGTTTTCTTAAGCTCAATGTGGAAATACTCCCTACTTTGGGTGCCAAAGTGTTTGTTGTTGAGGGTTTTTACTCTTTTTTGGGGGTGGGCACCACCCAGCTACCTAATAAATCACACAGGGGCTTATTCTTAGTTATGAATGTCTGGCCTTAGTTTGGCTTAGTTTCTTGCCAGCTCATGACAGACTATTGGGGTCCAGCCCCTTCCCAGGGTTCCAGAAGAAATCCTACCAGTGGCAAAAATTAGTCTGAGGGATGTTGAATGAATCTAAATACACCCCGAGCTCTTTAGTCTATTCACTTTATTCTTCTAAGTCAAAATCTACCAGTGCTGTGGGGGTACTGGTATATATACACTTACAAACAGTAATACTTTGACAAAGCAATGTGAGGTTTGCTGGGTCATAAGATCTACAAAAAGAGCAGTGATTGACGGTTTTATTTGTAACCCAAAGGGGGGGAGTGATTAAAGGAGGTGGGGTCAATGCAGGGCAAAAATCAGTTAATAGATCAAAAAAGGGGAATATATGTGCTCAAACTATATTCTTATAAGTGGTTAGGTAAAATATTAGGAGTTTTATGTCACTAAGTCATGAGTAAAATAAAACTGCCTTTTTTCCCTGTGGAGTTATATCTGTCTCAGCCTAATCTCGGCTGTGCGAATTTTCTGGCAGGGCAGGGGAAGTGAACTCAGTAACTACATAGCCTGTGTCACAGCTTGCTGTACCAGGTATGTGAAAGCCCCTTTGTTCTGAGTTAATTGTTAAAGGGTGACTTGGGCTATGGAAGAAAGGAGGGTTTAAGCTTAATTTGCACAAGAACAGAGCGTTGTACCTGTGGCTTAAGTTTTCCTGCCTGGCCCACAGTCAGGATAAATCTCTTTCACCTGCCAGTCCCACAGCCGCTCAGATCCAACCAAGTAAACACAGAGACTTACATTGCTTACAAACTGTATGGCCATGGCAGGCTTCTTGCTAACTGTCCTTATATCTTATATCAATCCATTTCTATAAATCTATACCTTGCCACATGGCTCGTGGCTTACCGGCATCTTTACTTGCTGCTTGTCCTGACGGTGGCTGGCAGAGACTCCCTCTGCCTTCCTGTTCTTTTTATTCTCTCTGTTAGTCCCGCCTATACTTCCTGCCTAGCCACAGGCCAATCAGTGTTTTATTAGCAACACATTTGCCATACAGAACATTCCACAGCACTTCCCCCCCCCCTTTTTTTTTTTCAAAAAGGGAAGGTTTTAACCTTAACAAAGTAAATTACATATAATTTGGGAATTTGGGCGTAGCTTCTTTTACTGCTTCCTGCTGGAGGGGGGTGCTGTATCTTATGGGGACACAAAGAAAATTTTAGGATCATGGAGTAGTCCATGAGGGTGTATAGTCTGAGCCAGTTGCCTTGAAACGGTTCTGGATGCTGGATCATCTAGGCCATGGTGTCATCGGAGACCTTTCAGGTGGTCTTGGCTGGTCAAACCTGATGTATCTTAATCTGGAACAAATCCATAGCCTCTGGCTTTCTGTGGAAACAAAATCAGAGCCTCCTTTCCAAAGCAACATATCTTTACATCCAAATTTTGAAGTCAAGGTATCTTTAAAATATACATATTGGTTTAACTCAGCTTCCTTTACAATCAAATATCTCTCTGCAGTTAAGAATCCCAAAGACAACACAATGCAGATTCTCTGTGTGATATCCATCTTTACGTGGCTTATATTTTATACTACCTTTACTGTCTCTTTAAAGACTTCATTTTTCAAAACTATCTATTTCTTTATATAACTGTATATATTCCTTTTTATCTCTCTTTGAAGCCTACGTACATTTTTACACACATTTTAAAGCATTTAAAGTCTTGTTCCATCTGAATCTGTCTTATTGTGAACCTGTTACTTTAAACTGCAGCATTCTAAGACTGTAAAGGTGCTGTGGCTGCTGGCTCCGCCCACCTCAGCTTCCCAACATGGCGGTGATACATTTACCGTCAGCTCTGGGAGCCTTCGTGGGTCTATGCTTCTATCAAAGCAGTGTTTAGCCCAGTAACCTCTTTTTTTTGTTTTGTACTAGGAAAGGCTAAATCCACCACACAGCTTAATGTGCCACTTGCAGAGGCCTCATTCCCGCCATACTGCAGGTCAAACACGCATGCCAGGAACCCGCCATACAGTAGCTCAAGCCCCGCAGGCTGCGGCTAACTTGAGAGAGACAACTAGGAAGCTGTTTTAGCTCCGTTTTAGAATCTTCTTTTTACGCTTTCTCAGGTTTTAAGTGGAAATTCCTGCCCCACATTCTGGCGCCATTTGTTGCTTGAGTTTTCCTGCCTGGCCCACAGTCAGGATAAATCTCTTTCACCTGCCAGTCCCACAGCCGCTCAGATCCAACCAAGTAAACACAGAGACTTACATTGCTTACAAACTGTATGGTCGTGGCAGGCTTCTTGCTAACTGTCCTTATATCTTATATCAATCCATTTCTATAAATCTATACCTTGCCACATGGCTCGTGGCTTACCGGCATCTTTACATGCTGCTTGTCCTGACGGTGGCTGGCAGAGACTCCCTCTGCCTTCCTGTTCTTTTTATTCTCTCTGTTAGTCCCGCCTACACTTCCTGCCTAGCCACAGGCCAATCAGTGTTTTATTAGCAACACATTTGCCATACAGAACATTCCACAGCATTGTACCTAACATCCACCTGGCCTTGGTGATTGTCTCAGTATGTATATTTACCTTATTATAGGAGGCAAGCAGGTGGTCTCAATGCTTCTCTATCTGCAGTTGTCCTTGAATGTTTGAGAAGTATCTCAGATAAAATGCTTTTTGTCTGGAGATGGACCTGGCTGGATACTTGCTGGTGGAGATAATTACAGAAAAGCAGACTTCTGGGTCTGAAGCTAAAAGGAGAACAAAAGCCTGGTGATGTTATCCAAATATCCCAGTAGGGGAAAATTGTGTCCAATGAATGATCAATCAAATGGGAAAGCTACAATAGCATACAAGAAATTCATAGTAGGAGTCAGCCAATATCACCAATACTCCTTAAGTCTTGGCTTCCTCTGTAAAAGTTCTTGACTCTTCCAGGTAATAGATTTGCCATAGTCAGCTGAATTCCTGATTTATATTTCTGTAGCTGGCAACAAACTTAATTTAAATTGTCTGTCTTTTTGCCTCTGGGCTTTTCCCATTCTCTTACTTCCATAAATCTTGCTCTTAATCCATAGCTTGCTGGTTGTGTAGGTGGAAAGCTGGCCTCTGATGTCCTCTCCTTCTCTGGCTCCTTCTCCTTCTTCCTTTTCGGATTTCTCCTTTATTTTCTCTCTGTCTTCCAGCCCTGCCTATCCTTTCTCCCACCTTGCTACTGGCCAGTTCTTTATTAGACCATCAGCTGTGTTAGACAAACACAGTAACACAGCTTCACAGAGTTAAACAAATGCAACAAAAACAAAAGTAACACACTTTAAAATATTCTACTACAAGTTACTTCCACCACTCTTCTGGAAGAGCATGTGACCATTTGAGCATAATGAATCCTTGTATTTTAACATATTTACTTGGAGGATGAGTCTCAGAAAAGAGAGATTATAACCAGGTGATGCTTGAATAAATAATTTGAAAGTTAAAATTGCATGACCATATCTGTGTCCCAACTAGTAAAACTGTTCATGCTGGTTATGGAAAGCAAACCACAGTACATGTAATTTGATAGTTTTTCCTTAATACTCCTTTTTAAGGAACCTTATAAAGAACTCTAGAGTGCATGTCATTCTAGAGGTTATTAATGTGGATTCTAGTGGATCTCTCATTATTTACTTAATAACATGCTTCTTGCTTTGACTTATAGGAGTGTTTGCATGTTTAAAGAGTTTCTATCAGCTTGTGTATGTAAGGGTTTGGTCTTTAATTACGTCATCAGCCTTCGCTGGTGTCCCAGCCTAAAAAGCGGGTGGGCGCTCTGTTCCCTCTCTTCTCTTCCTTTCCGCTCCTCTCTCCCGACGGGCCCCCTGTCTCTCTCCCTCCCCCCTCTGTCTCTCTTCCTCTCTCTTTCTCTCCCTCTCTCTCTCCTTCTCTCTCTCTCCCCCTCTCAATAAAGCTCAAAAAGGTAACCATGGCTGCGATTCTTTTAATTAGCACTCTCCTCCGCTGGCATGGCTGCTGCAGGCGGCGACCAGCTGGGAGCAGCGCCGTTTAACCAGCGCCGTAGCTCAACCAGTGCCGTGAAAGAATATAACTAACAGTGTATGAAGACAGAGGTTACATAATAGTCTGAGACAAGCATAAGTGCTTTATGATGCTGGCCATGGGAATCTCTTCAAATTTCTTATGGTTGCAATCAACAAGCAGGCACATAAAAAATTTTAATAAATTGTCTTGACTTGAATGTGTGCTATGATGCACATGAGGAAGGAAAAGGCTATAGAACTGGCTGTAAGAGTGTAAGAAGACCTAAATTTAACTGTGGGATAAGAATGGGGCATCAGAGGATGAATATCTAGAAAAATGACTTTGGAGTTGAGAGTCAAGGAATTTAGAGATATTCAGAACCTCCCATGCTATTTGATTATTAACTTCCTCAGTCACTATAACAAATTGCCACAAACTTGTTGATTCATAACCACAAGAATATATTATTATCCTTGATACCAGATGTCTGTCTGGAACCATGGTGTTAGAAAAGCTGAACTCCTTCCAAATGCCCCAAGAAAGAACCTGTCTTTCCTCCTTTTCCAGGTTTTAATGGTTCCATACATTCCTTGGCTATGTCATAAAATTTCCACATACTTCTGTCTTCACTATGTCTTTTTCTTTTGTCTCTTAATAGCATGGTTGTCATTGACTGAAATTATAGCCAAGCTAAGAATCAAGGATGATCTTGTTTCAAGATTCTTAAGTACTTCTGAATAGACTTTATTTTCAAAAATAAACTCAAATTTGGAGGTTCTAGAAAGTAAGACATAGCCATGTCCTTGGGTGAGTGCATCATTAAACCTGTTATAGGGTCTGAGTACAAAGTTCAAAAGACTTCTCTCTAAGCTCTCAGAGTAGTTCAGCTCTTTATCACTCAGTTACATACAAGACAGTGTTTACCTTACTGTCATTGTTTTGGAAATATCTGTATTTCTGGAATATAAATTTATTTACATCAAAGACTTTATCCTGTTTTTATATCCCAAACCCTATCTCTAGTTATATGCACTCAAAATGATTCCAGAAGTTTATATTCACCTAGACATTCAGAACATGTCAATTCCAAGTGCTTGATAACAAAGTAAGAAATGACAAGTTTGAAATGAAAAATAATAAGATAATCATAAATGAAGGAGATTGCCCATGTGTGGAGATGTTTTTCAGGGACAAATGGTTTGATGAATATTTTTGATAGGATTAAGAAGCTTCTTCGCTTCCAGTCAGGGGTTGGAGGTACTCTCTATGAAAAAGCAAAGCATTAGTTTAGATTCTAGCTAATGAAAGGTAGCCTGTCCTCTTGGAAATAGTGATATGTCTATCTTGAGAGTATGTTGTAATGATAGGCATCTTCAGTGATTTTAAAGCACATTAAAAAAGCAATTGTTTGGTGAGAATATATGATTGCTAATTTATCATTGTCAGAGTCAACAGAAATACTGTTTCTGAAGAATGCACATTTTCTGATCACATTCAGTTGCTTTAAATAGGAAAGCAGGGGTGAAATGTGTGTTCCCTATACCCCCAGATTACTTTGTTTGTTTTACATGGTTACTACAAATATACTGTTAAAAAGCCAAATTCCTGTTTTATTTGACAGCTGGGTGTAGATGTAATAGTCTTATTAAATGAGAAACACAGAGCCAAGTGCAGAGTTAAAAGCCTAAGTGGTCAGAGCAGTAGCTAAGAGCTGATACTAAAAACCCTTTCTAACCCTTTGCTGCCACTGCCATCCTTCCCCTGAGGAAGAGACCTACTTCCTGTGTATCTGTCTTTTTATTGACTTTCTGTTCTGCCTTCTCATTGGTTGTAAACCCAACCATATGACCTCCTTGTCACTGCCTGTCTATACAGACCTATCTGTGGTTGGTATTGAGATTAAAGGCATGTGTCTCCATGCTGGCTGTATCCTTGAACACACAGAGATCTGTCTGTCATGTGATCGGGATTAAAGGCGTGTGCCACCACCACCCAACTTCTGCTATGGCTTGCTATTAGCTCTGACCCCCAGGCAACTTTATTTATTAACATACAAATAAAATCACATTTAAGCACAAATAAAACATCACCATATTTCCCCCTTTCTATTTTAATAAAAAAAGGAAAAAGTTATAACTAATATAAGAAAAACTATGTACAAAAAGTACAGTAACTATATACAATATATACAAGAAATAAATACCTAAACAATGTCTAGTCCATTTGCATTTGACAAACTCAGAGAAAATAATTCCATTATCTATCCTATTTTGGTAAGTCCAAAATGTACCTGATTCACTTTCTATCCTGACTTATATTGCTAACAGAACTATCTTATAATGTGTTTGAAATTTATATACTTACACCTCTTTATTGTGTTTCTTTTCTGAAATTCTTAACAAGGAAAACTATAACTATCTAATATTTAACTAACTATAACTATCTAGTCTTCAACTCCCTCAGAGACTCAAGAAGGAAATAATATTACCTAACAAAAAATAAAAACAGGAAGTGCACACAAGCAGCTTCCAAAAATGTGAGTTGACAGAAACAGCTGCCTGGACAGTCACCCAAGGTTTCTCCACAGCTTTGGGGCATCATCTTCAGCCTATAGGCTTAGCATATCTGACAGACTCATTTGTGAAGTAGGATGTACACAAGGTCAACAGTTCGAACATTCCTTGGCTATGTCATAAAATTTCCACCTACTTCTGTCTTCACTATGTCTTTTTCTTTTGTCTCTTAATAGCATGGTTGTCATTGACTGAAATTATAGCCAAGCTAAGAATCAAGGATGATCTTATTTCAAGATTCTTAAGTACTTCTGAATAGACTTTATTTTCAAAAATAAACTCAAATTTGGAGGTTCTAGAAAGTAAGACATAGCCATGTCCTTATCTAAATTGACCTATCTAAAATATATCTGCTTAATCTTGAAAACTCACCTAATATGAATAAAAGTTCGATTGTAATGTCTAACTACTAACTTTCATTTCTTTATATCTTAATAGTTGGTAAAAAAACATTCAAGGATCAGCAAATTGCATTACATTGTTAAATGAATTGTATAAGTACAATATCTTGAACATGATTAGAAATATATGTATGGCATTTTCTAACAATATCAATCTCAATATATATAATTTGTATACAATATACAAAAATCCAATCCAATGTAAAGTATTTAAAACTAGTAATTGTCTTTTAAAAGTAGATTCAACAATCTATCTTTTTATCTATATCATATCTATATCTTCTCTTTATTTTCTTGAGTAGATTCAATAATCTACCCTCTATCATTTCTATGTATCTTTTTTTTAAAACAAGAATCTTAAATCTAATCTCCTTTGCTTAGCCCTTTTCCTAACTCTTAACAACAACTTGTAACCAACTCTCCTAAACAGTGAAAATTATCCCAGACCCAAAACCCATTAAAAGACCAAAAAAAAAAAAAAAAAAAAAAAACCACCCAGCCCATACCACCTCTTTGGGAATGTGGTCATTGTATTCTTAAAATTGCTTCCAGCTGGATATTGGTGAAGGTATCTTTATTCTGAAAAGAAAAATTTTGGGTTAATTGTCAAATTCTAGGAAAGGTAGCTATATCCTTTGTTTCCAGTCTGAGCATAATGCCAAAGTTCAGGGCTTATCTCAAGCCCTTATTCAAGTAGTCTTTGAAACTGGATCATCTCAGCTAGCCCTCTCAAAATTGCTCTGAGCAGTTTGTTGTCCAAAGCTGATCTGTAGATGATGTTTGTCAGCTTAGTGATAGTATTATTGTCCATGTGTAATTATTGTTGTGGGGCCCCATCTTCTTTCTGAAGACTTCAGTTGATGTTTGGCCTGGCTGTGATTTCCTGCAGAAAACTGATAAAAGCCTCGAACACAAAGACATGTATAGGCAGCTAATTAAAGCCTTTTTTCCTAGAAATAGTTAGTACTCTATATGACCATTAGTATCTTAACAAAGTTTAATATATATATATATAAAGCTTGTAAATTTTGATATAAAATTCATACTTTAAGAAAACTTTAAAGAATCAGAATAGAATCAAAGAATTGAGATTAGTAGTAATAGAATGGTCTCTTAATTAATTTGGTTTTTCTCCTGTCCCATATCAGAAGATGGCTCTTTCTTCTGGCATGATACAGGGAGTTTGCATTTTTCTTTTAACAACATGCTTGAGTTTAAAGAAGGAGAGAGCCATTCTCCAACTCCAAAGTCAGTTTTAAATTTTAATTGAACTGGGACTACAAGAAGACCAATAGTGTTAACTGTCCGTAGAGAAGAGCAGAAACAAACATTTAGGAAGACATATGAAATTTTATAGATGATATACCATTAGGCAATGTGTCTCTTTTTCTTGGGACATTTTTTTTCTAGATGATTTGTCCTTTTTCTTCAGGTGTCTCATGTGTCAAGTATTTTTCAGATTCCTTAGTCTTCATTCTCCTAAAAGACAAAAACAAAAACCTTTCCCCAAGACTAATTTGGGGAGGTTCCTTTTTGGCAAGTTATATCTGATTAAATGAAAAGGCATGTATTAATGGTATAAGTTAGTTTAAATTGGATGGTCATGCTGGTTGATGAACTATCACTTCTTCTAATTCAGAGGTCTCTCTTGTTCAGTTCGAACCTTTATCAATTTTGATGTATCCACAGCTTATCTTCTCCTGTAGAAACAAAAGCAAAACCTTATCTCCAAAGTAATACATATCCTGGTTTCCATTCTGAGGTCAGCACATCCTTAAAGTATATAGGCTGATTTAATTCTATAGTTTTTTTCTATTATCCCATGTCTCTCTTTAGCTGTTGTTCCTTTCTCACTAACATTGAGAAAATTCAATGTTAATAAAGCATTATGCAGTCTATTTCTGGGGGGTTTTGTTACTCTTTTCTGCTTATTTAGCATATTCTTTAGAGTTCAGTTTGATCTTTCTATAACTTCTTGGCCTGTAGGATTATGTGGTATATCTGTAATATGATTTATATTATAATAAGCAAAAAAAACTGTTTCATTTTAACAGAGACATATAATGGAGCATTGTCAGTTTTAATATGTGAAGGTATACCCATGATGGCCATAACTTCTAGCAAATGAGTGATTACAGAATCAGCTTTTTCAGAACTCAAAGCAGTTGCCCATTGAAATCCTGAATAAGTATCGATGGTATGGTGTACATATTTGAAATTTCCAAATTCTGGAAAGTGAAACACATCCATCTGCCAGATTTGATTCCTCTGTGTACCCTTTGGGTTACATCCTGCTGGTAATGGTGTCTGATTGTAAAAAGAACAAGTAAGACATTTCCTTACAATTTCCTTGACTTGTTGACAGGTTATGGAAAAATCCTTTTTAAACCTTTATTATTGACATGATGTTTTTTATGAAATTCTGAGGCCTCCAGCATATTCCCTATCAATAATTTATCAATATCATCATTACCTTGGGTTAGAGGGCCTGGCAGACCCATATGGGATTGGAAGTGAGTTATATATAAAGGATGACTCCTTTTCCTGATTGTATCTTGTAACTGAATAAATAGTAAAGTTAATTATGACTCATCAGGGATAAATTCTGCAGTCTCAATATGTAATACCACTCTTTCAGCATAGTGAGAGTCAGTAACTATGTTGAGAGGTTCTGAAAAATCCATTAATACCAACAGAATAGCATACAATTCTGATTTTTGAACTGAATTATAAGGACTTTGAACCACTTTTCTTAAATTTTCTGATTTGTAACCTGCCTTTACTTGTTTGTTTGCATCCATATAAAATGTATGAAATCCAAATATGGGTTCCCATAGAATTCAAGGCAAAATTCAATCAGCTCTCTTTATAAGATCAGTTCTATTGATTTTGGGATATTTGCTGTTAACTTCTCCCAAAAAAATTACTGCAAGCTCTTTGCCAAGGTTCACTTTCTGCACATAATTTTTCAAAGTCCCCTTTGTAGATGTAACCAACCGTCTTATTAAATAAGAAACACAGAGTCAATGTAAAGATAAAAGCCCAAGAGGTCAGAGCTAAGAGCCTTACCCGCCTGTTGCAGCTAGCCTCTTTAGCCAAGAGACCTCTCCGAAAGAGAGCTACTTTCAGTGTGTTTGTCTTTATTAAGACTTTTGGTATGGAGAGATGGCTCAGAGGTCAAGAGCACCGATTGCTCTTCCAGAGGTCCTGAGTTCAATTCCCAGCAACCACATGGTGGCTCATAACCATCTGTAATGAGATCTGGCGCCCTCTTCTGTATACATAATAAATAAATAAATCTTTAAAAAAAAAGACTTCCTGTTCTGCCTTTTCATTGGTTGTAAACCCAACCACATGACTGTCTCGTCACTGCCTGTCTGTAGGTCACTCCAGGTCTTCTATGGTTGGTATTGAGATTAAAGGCATGTGTCTCCAATGCTGGCTGTATCCTTGAACACACAGAGATCTACCTACCAAGTGCTGGGATTAAAGGTAGCTCTGAACCCTAGGCAACTTTATTTATTAACATACAAATAAAATCACATTAAAGTACAAATAAAATACCAGTATATTTTCCTTTTTCTATTTTAATAAAAAGAAAAAAAGGAAAATTGTAACTAATATAAGAAAAACTATATACAAAAGTACAATAACTATATACAATATATACAAGTAATAAATACCTAAACAATGTCTAATCCATTTGTATTTGACAAATTCAGAGAAAATAATTCCATTATCTATCTTATTTTGGTAAGTCCAAAATGTACCTAATTCACTTTCTATCCTAACTAATTTTCAACTATAACTAACTAATCTTTAGCTATAACTAATTAATCTTTAACTCCCTCAGAGACCCAAGAAGGAAATAATATTACCTAACAAAAATAAAAATTTTCAAAAAAATTGTGAGTTGACAGAAACAGCCAGCTGTCTGGACAGTCACCTGAGGTTTCTCTGCAATGTTGGGGCATCATCTTCAGCCTGTAGGCTTAGCGTATCTGACAGACTCATTTGTGAAGTAGGATGTACACAAAGTCAATAGTTCGACCTCACATTGGGTGAGAGCAGTCCACGTACCAGAAACACCCGAATTCCACTAGTGTCATGTCATGATTCAGGATTTTAAATTCTGGAAATTGTTGATGTTTTTTTTTTTTAATTTAGCTGTCCATTCTTCTTGGCTGTGTATGTGTGGCTTCATCTCAGCACCCCGTTTTTCTCCACATCCCTCTATTAAATGCCAGTCTGCTATTGAGAGGTGTGAGCTTAGTTACTCTTTAAGAATAACTGTTTCAGCTGCTGTTCCATTGCACATCAGAAGCCATCGGCCCACTGCCTGTTCAGCTGCCCTTGAAGAAAAGGGCACTGTACCTTTTCTAGATTGTAAAGGCCACTTCAGGGATGGTGCCATATTGTCCTGGCCTTAGAAGATGCCTTTTGATAAAGCTATAACCACATTTGTTTTGGCAAGAATCGGTAGTCCTTTGTTTCACTTCTGTCCATTTTGTCTTGTTGTCAGCAGTTGATTCGAGGATACTTTGTGTCCAGTGGCTAACATTTGTCAAAATGAAAGTTAACTCCATATGCAGTTTCTTTAATGCCCATATTCTCTCTGAAGTAGTTGGTACTGCCAGGAGCCGACATGTCTCATAGGCATAAAAAAAGAAAAAATTTTTAAGTTATTAAAACAGTTTAAATGCCATATTCTGTAGATCTCTGAAGGGTTTGAAGATGACCTGTCTATCTAAAATATATCTGCTCAATCTAGAAAACATACCTAATATGACTACAAGTTCTATTGTAATGTCTAACTACTAACTTTCATTTCTTCATATCCTAATAGTTGGTAATAATAACATTCAAGAATCAGCAATTTGCATTACATTGTTAAATGAATGGTATAAGTACAATTAGAAATATACATATAGCATTTTCTAACAATATCAATTTCATTATATATAATTTGTATATAATATAAAACAATCCAATCCAATGCAAAGTATTTAAAACTAGCAATTGTCTTTTTCTTTCCTTTCTTTCTCTTTTTTAAATTTTATTTTTTATTTATTTATTTATTATTTATTTATTTATTTTTTAAACAAGAACCTTAAATCTAATCTCCTTTGCTTAGCCCTTTTCCTAACCCTTGACAACAACTTGTAACCAACCCCCCTAAACAATGAAAATTATCCCAGACCCAAAACCCATTAAAAGACCAAAAAACTACCTGCCCCACACCACCTCTTTGGGAATGTGGGCGTCGTATTCTTAAATTTGCTTCCTGCTGGGTATGGGCGAAGGTATCTTTATCCTGAAAAGAAAAATTTTAGGTTAATTGTCAAATTCTAGTAAAGGTAACTATATCCTTCATTATCCAGTCTGTGTATAATGCCAAAGTTCAGGATTTATCTCAAGTCCTTATTCAAGTAGTCTTTGAGACTGGATCATCTCAGCTAGTCCTCACAAAATTGTTTTGAGCACTTTGTAGTTCAAAGTTGATCTGTAGATGATGTTTGTCAGCTTAGTGATATTATTATTGTCCACGTGGAATTGTTGTTGTGGGGCCCCATCTTCTTCCTGGAGACTTCAGTTGATGTTAGGCCTGGCCATGATTTCCTGCAGAAAACAGATAAAAGACTTGAACACAAAGACATATATATGCAGCTAATTGAAGCCTTTTTTCTAGAATTAGTTAGTACTCTGTATGACCATTCATATCTTAACAATGTATATATATCTATATATATATTAATCTTGTAAATTTTGATATGAAATTTATAATTTAAAAAAAGTTTAAAGAATCAGAATGAAATCAAAGAGTTGAGATTAGCAATAGAATAGTCCCTTAATTAATTTGGCTTTTCTCCTGTCCCATAGCAGAAGATGGCTCTTTTTTTTGGCATGATACAGGGAGTTTGCATTTTCCTTTTAACAACATGCTTGAGTTTAAAGAAGGAGAGAGCCATTCTCCAACTCTAAAGTCAGCTTTAAATTTAAATTTAAAAGAAAGCCTGTTTTCACACAGTCACCCTTAATTTATCTGGTAACCACACAGCAGTTGCCTGATCAAATGACTACACAAAATATTTGGGCTCCAATTGAAATGTTGGATTTATGAAGGTTTAAGGATGCAAAAGTATCTTATGACATGTATTCCCCATATGTAAAGCAAATGTTAAACTCTTGGTCAACAAATAATAGAAATATACCACAGGACTGGCGGGAGCTTGCACAGGCTGTTCTTGAACCCAGTCAAAGGCTCCACTGGCAAAAGTGATTTAAAGATGAGGCTAAAAACATAAAAAAATCAATGGAGGGTGTAGCATGAATCTTAAAGTCTTATTAATAAAATCAAACCTGAGCCAGGTATTGGGGTAAATGCTGGAAGGTCAGAGAAATCGAACAAGCCACAGCTATCTCACCTTGCCGGATCCTCAGCTGGTCTTGCTTCCTCAGACTGGAAGCCTCTGTGTCCTCAAATCCAAATGACTCTCAGCTGAACTGCTGCTAGAAGCCTGAATGCTTAACCAGGCCAAATGCTTCTTCAGGCCAAATGCCCTTCCAGGCCAAATGCTTCTAGTTTCTGGTCCTCATGCTTTATATACCTTTCTGCTTTCTACCACCACTCCCTGGGATTAAAGGTGTGGGTCACCATGCCTGGCCGTTTCCAATGTGGCCTTGAACTCATAGAGATCCAGAGGGATTTCTGTCTCTGGAATGCTAGGATTAAGGGCGTATGCTACCACTGCCTATCCTCATGTTTAATATTGTGGCTGTCCTGTTCTCTGACCCCAGATAAGTTTATTAAGGTACACAATATTTTGGGGAACACAATACCACCACAGGAGGGATAAAGGAATACCAGTCTTCCAGGATCAGCTTATTGGAGACGGCCAATATGCTTCAGTACAAACACAATGTTTATATGATATCCAAACCTTAATTCTATGTCGAACGACAGCCTTGAATGCATGGGATAGAGTTGAAGAACCAAAAAAAAAAAAAAAAAAAAGCTGAGTCATTTACAAAGTTTATACAAGGCCCAAAAGAATCTTTCACAGATTTTTTACAAAGACTGGCTTCAGCAGTAAAGAGAATGGTCCCAGATTCAGAAGCTATTCAGATAATAATTGAATCTTTGGCCTTCGAGAATGCGAATGCAGCATGCAAAAGAATAATCAGGCCATTAAAGGCAAGATCTGCACCCTTGGAAGATTGAATTAGAGACTCGTTTAATGTTGAGGCTCATGACCATGATGATATGTGGATAGGAGAAGCAATTTCAAGAGGTTTGAGGAATGTCAGATGTTTTGGATGTGGAAAACAAGGACATTTAAAAAGGGACTGTAAATAGGTCATTCCTAGAAACAATGATTCTTCAAGGAACAATGGCAACAGGATGCCCCTTCCTTCTAGAGTATGCAAAAGGTGTGGTAAGGGAAAACACTGGACCAATGAATGTAGATCAACAAGGGACAGGCAAGGTAATCCTTTGCCTCAGTCTTGGGGAAACTCCCAGAGGGGCCTCATGCATGCCCCCACAACAAATCCAGTTCAAATCTTTCCTGCAGTCATAGAGGAAACCCCTACTCAGAGCAATTAAATAACCAAATGCCTTTGGAATAAATCATGCTGGTCAGGATGATGAAACAGAGAGAATAGAAAATTCAGGAAAAAACATAAAAAATTTTTTTGGCAAACTTCTATTAATGAACAAAGACCAAAATTAATAATAAAAATTAATGGTGTTTTGTTATCTGGTCTGGTCGACACAGGTGCGGACGTTACCATAATTGCACCAGAATTTTGGCATCCAACTTGGCTTCTTTAGGAGGTAAATGTTCAACTGTTAGGAATTGGGACATTATCTCAAGTAAAACAGAGTGCAAGATGGCTTGAATGTATAGGTCCAGAAGGACAGAGAGGTAAATTAAAGCCATATGTAGCTAACATAGCTATGAACCTGTGGGGTCGAGACTTGCTGCAACAGTGGAATACTCAGATTAACATCCCTCCAATCTCATAAACAAATCATAAACTAGCACATATTTCTGAGAGAAATATTAGAAGGTATTATTCTAATGAGTGGTCACCAGCCATCCAGATTTTACAAGAACAGGGCACAACAACTGATGATCTTCCAAAGACACCAACAGCTCTACCTTTAAAATGGTTAACAGACAAGCCTATATGGGTTCAGCAATGGCCTTTAACAACAGAGAAACTCCAGGCTTTAGAAGACCTGGTAGAAAAACAGTTAAATGCTCAGCATATTAAAGAATCAACCAGCCCTTGGAATTCTCCTGTATTTGTTATTAAAAAGAAATCTGGTAAATGGAGAATGGTAACAGATCTTAGAGCAATTAACAAAGTAATTCAGCCAATGGGCGCTCTACAATCTGGAATTCCTTTGCCTACTCTGTTACCTAAAAGGATGGCCTCTTAAAGTTATTGATTTAAAAGACTGTTTCTTTTCAATACCCTTACAAGAAAAAGACAGAGAAAGATTTGCTTTCACAGTGCCTACTTTATTAATTCTCAACTGGTTAAGAGATATCAATGGAGGGTCCTCCCACAGGGAATGTTGAATAGCCCAATTCTGTGCCAATATTTTGTACAAAAGCCATTGGAAGTGATATGTAAAATATGTCCTAAATCTATAATTTATCATTATATGGATGATATTTTACTAGCTGACTCAAATGCAGATACTTTAGAAAGAATGTTTGAAGAAGTAAAGAAAATTTTGCCTTGCTGGGGATTACAAATTGCTCCTGAAAAGATACAAAGTGGAGATTCCATTATTTAGGATATAAAAGAGGTCTACAAAAAATTAGACCCCAAAAGGTACAAATTAGGAGAGATCGACTACAGACTCTTAATGACTTTCAAAGATTATTTGGAGACATTTCTCATGTACAAACTATTGTTGGGGTAAAAAATGATGAATTGAATAATTT
>CABHPQ010144009.1:0-19930 GCA_902168405.1 Peromyscus aztecus
GGACAGAAAAAAGCTTCCGTTTACATGAAGGTAGCCTTGGATCACTGACTCTAACAACTGGAAGTACACTATTCACCAACACATAGTGTGGACACATGAAATCTTTGGGTGTAGATAGAAACGACGTCACACTGTTTATGCATTACGTTTCACATATTACAGAGACAATGATGGAACAAGAGAAGAACGATAGTAAGTTTGTGAGGCAGCATTAGGTTCTGGAAAGTGAAATAGTTGAGAAAGGGGAAACTATATGAAGAGAATAAGGAGTGGGGAGGAAAAAAGAGAAAAGAATGATGGTCCAGAGGCCCCACCTCAATGATAAATAACTCAACAGTGGTTAACTAGAGTCCAGAAAGTACCATCTGGGATTAAAGGATTCACTTATTAATGATACAGAAATGAAAGAGTTTCATTTAAGAAGAGAGGAAATGATGGGGTGGGAATTTAGGAGAGAGGAGTATGTGGGGGAATTGGATGAGGGAGATTGCAGGGACTGGCTTCAGTACACTTACAGGGCTAGAAAGAGTAATAGGTTGTAAAGTCCATTTTTAGAGGAGGGGGAGGAGAAATATATCCATTAAAAATTAATAGGCTGAGAAGAGTGTGCTGGGAGAGAGATCAAGAATTGCACTTGAATAGCTAGTTACCCTCTGAGATGGTTGAAAAGCACATTTAAAAGCAAATCATTTGCAGGAAAGGTTTCTGGTTCTTAATAAGATAATTCAGCATGTGAGATGTCAAGAACAAAGACAGTTATTTTGATGGGTGAAAAAGCTCCAGAGTGGCATTTCTTGGACGTAAGCTTTTTCTTGGAAGTGTGGGAAGTGGCAAGCTGAGAGTCTTGTCTTGTCCTCCACTGGTGGAGGTAATAATGAGCAAGAAGCACCCACAGGGAATGCCCCTGGAAGGAAAAGAAGCATTGTGCTGGACAAACAGCATCATCAGCCTTCAAGTAACACAACCATGGCTGCCCATTAGTGTTCATTAACCAACAGGAGAGAAAGGCACAAGGTGTGTGGAGTGTGATTTCCAAAGTGTGGCAGCCAAGTTAGGAGCACTCTAAGGTGCCCACAGGGTGGAGGTGATGCAGGGACTTCACTCCAGCTATGACAGAATGGACTGGATTTTGGTTTGACATTCTCCAGTTCTAGCTAATAAACATTCAGGCCACATTGTCCTCTCCTCTCTTTCCCAGGGTAGGAGTACTCATTAAAGTTACCTTCTCAGAGATCCAACCTCTGCCCTCTGTAGCCAGAAAAGGAAACAGCCTCTCCCTTGACGTTGGGTACAAAACACTGTAGGATTCCTGTCTTCAGGAGAGCAGTCTGACAATGTTTTGAAAAGCTCCAGGTGTACTGCATGCAAGCCAGCTTCATGAAATCAGGTCAGAAACTGGAGTGGGGGAAGCAAGCTGCCCTCCAACTCTGGTGGCATTCATTCAATGCCTTGAAGCAAAGCTGGAGAGACTCAGCCCGGCCTCCTGTAGCCATGTGGCACCGGGTGGCTCTCCTTCATACATGGGCTCTCTCCAGATCGGCACCTCCGTTTTCTTAAGGTTTGATTCAAATGTCCTCTTACTTGAGATAATAAGAACATGTAAAAATCTAGGAAACATTGTGTCGCAGGTAGAAATGAAATTCCATCTCCCTGCTTGTGGGACATTATTTTTATTTGGTTTCTTACTGTTTGTGAAATAATTTATACAAAATTTATTTTCCATTTATCATGAATATTATGATTCTAGGGTTTATCAAAAACTTAAGGGTTTCCTGATAACATCATTTTGACAAGGTCATCTGACTCACAGGAAGTGGAGAAACTGTCTTTATGTATGCTTGAGTTTCACCACTCAACTAAAAACCTTTAAAATCTGAACGAATCATTCTGTTACTTTGTAGCCAGTGAGGTTAGTGTACTAGACAATTAACATCAAGTTTTACTCCACCATTCAAATTTTGCATTACAAGCAGCTGTATTTTTTTTGAGGCATTTACCTCTATAGCTTTTCTTTAAAGCATAGGATTGTTTAACCGATCTTTTATTCTTCAAATGTCTAAGTCTCCTTTGTTATTTTGCTTTGCTTTTGTTTTTGGTTTTTGTTGTTGGTTTTGTTGGCCTGGGACTGACTGTGTAAGTTAGGTTGGCCTCACACCTGTGACAATTCTCCTGCTTTAGCCTCTTCTGAGTATGAGGATTACTGGCATTGACCATCATACCTGGCTTCCCTTTTTAAGACTTGATATATGGGAAGTAATTGTCGATTTTTGACCTTTTGTCAACTTTAGGCCTCTGTCAACATGTAACATGGAAATATTTATAGAGAACACAATGAAAAGGTTGGGTTTAGCAGCACATACCTGTAACCTGAAAAACCAGGAAACTGAGACAAGAGCATCCTAAATTTGAGGCTAGCCTGGGCCGTACAATGAATCCCTGCCTCAGAATACCAAGATAAATAAATGAATACGTAAGTAAAAAGTGAAAAATAGTTGTTTTTACTTTTGACTTCAAACCACCAGGTCAACAGATGCTACAGAGAATCCACCCACTGCTTACAGAGTCATAGAACTAAAAGGAAGGGTAGGGTGGCTTCAGTCTTAAAGCATTTCACAGTTTAACCCCATGCAGTGAATTGATATATTGGCTTCATCTAGTTATGGTAGGTTACTACAATCGGCTTCTGGTTGTTTCTCCTTCCTCGTCCTAGATCTCTTGAGAGGTACTGGCATCATCATGAAGCACTACCAAGATTATATGGCAAGTATAATTTACCACACCTGTAAAGATAGCCATGGCTCACAATATGGGCGCAATGTATCAGTGAGCTGTCAAGACATGAGGGGCTGTTAGGATTAAACAGTAAATAAATGGTAAAGTGAAAAGAGCTGTGTTTTTTTTTTTCATCCTATGTAACAAAGCTACTTTACTTTCGGAGGGATTTATGTGAAGTGTTTATGGTATATATGTGCAGAAGCCAGTGGAGGAGGTCAGGTATCCTATTTTGCTATTCTCCACCTCATTCTTTTGAATAGGTGTCAGGGTATCTCACTGAATTTGGAGATAAATTGGTAGGAAAAAAAGCCTGAGTGTTTCTCTTGTCTCTACCCTACCCACTGACAGTCCTAGGATTACTGACAAATGAATGGCTATGCTTGGCTTTTTATATGGGTTCTGGGAATCTAAACTCAGTTCCTCACTCTTATGCGGCAAGGACTCCTACATACCAAGACATGTCCCCAGGGCACACCTCAACTTTTTCATGTATCTTGAAATTCAGAAGACATTCAAGGATCCTGTACAGTCTTTGTGTCAGCCCCATTCCCATTACACAAACACACAGGCACACACACACACACACACACACACACACACACACACACACACTTGTGTTCATATACATACTCTTACATAGCCGATTTTTCAATCTGTCTTACATTATATGGGAATTTATTCTCAAATAGAAGGTCTTTATCTGGTATTATATATCAAGTGAACTTTATGGCTTACGTACCCATTCCTATTTCTCTCAAAGTTATGAATAAATTCTCCCCCCCAAAAAATGTTGCATGGATAATTGTTTAAATAACCTCTTAGTTAAAAGCTTCCAATCAACTGATTGTCAACCATCATTCTTTATATAGACCTGTTCTTTCATGAAAGTAAGAAATGCACCTGGTCCTGAATTTCCTGATTCATTAGAGTATGAGGTCTTGGCTATCTCAGCCATATCAAGCAAGTTTACACACTTACAGTTCAACTAGCTATAATATTTGACATCTGTGTCCACCACTGTGTCTGAGTAGAACACATACAAAATATGTTGGCTCACAATTAATTTCAATAAAACATGTAATTTTTATTACATCTGCTCTCTGAATTAAAATCAGTTCTCTCTGTGTATGTCACATGAAACATTAGTCACTATCATAAAATTGTAAAATTTGACATCAATTTCAATGATAATGAAGGCTAATTATTGTATTTTTGACATCTGCCCTTTACATGCTGACCCTATTAATAGAATTTTGCTGGGTTGCCTGCTTCATATTTATGCTCGACCTTAGCAGACAACAAACTATGACACTGGTTTGGGAACAACATTTGATCTTGTCTTTAATTCATGGCTTAGAGTCTTTCATCTCTTTGATCATTAAATGGGTTTTATTTAGTACTGTTTATTATATTTAATTTACTTGGCAAACAGCACATACTTTTATCTTTAGAGTGGTGATTCTGAGGTGAATAATAGCTTAATTTAGAGGAAGATGTTGAAGAACACTATAGATGATTTTACTGCTGTAATTTACATTCTCATCACTGTGGGTTGTATGCATACATATGCAGTCAGACACTCTTCTCAAAGAAAAGAAGCGGGATGTGTTTGGTAGGATGAGACTCTTAAGCAGCATACCTTTCTCACCTCTGTATGAACTGTCCTTGAATCTATGCTTGCCATAGTTATTTTAAAGCCATTGTCTGAGTCAGTGTTCCACTGCTGTGAAGAGACACCATGACCACGGCAACTCTAACAAACAAAGAAAGCATTTAATTGGACACTTTCTTACAGTTTCAGAGGTTATTCCATTATCATCATGATGGGGAGCATTGGAAGTGTACAGGAAGACATGGTGCTGGAGAATTAGCTGAGAGTTCTGCATCCTGATCTGTAGGCAGAGAAAGGGAGACTGGGCCTGGCATGGGATGTTGCAGCCTAAAAGCCTAACCCCCAGTGACACATTTCCTCCAAGGGAGCCACATCTCCCAACCCTTCTAATCCTTTCAAATAGTGCCACTCCCCAGTGACTAAACATTCAAATATATGAGCCTATGGGGGTCATTCCAGTTCAAACTGCAGCATATCATTCTCTGGTCCCAAGGGCTTGTAGTCATATCATAATGCAAAAATGCATTCAGTCCAACTTCAAAAACCTGCATAGTTAATCACATTCTGAACTCCCTTTAAGAAGTATAAAGTTCAAAGTCTCTTCTGAGACTAATGGCAACCTCTTAACTGTAATCCCATATAAAATCAAAATAAGAAAGCAGATCATGTACTTCCAATGTGCAATAGCACAGAACACACACTACTATTCCAAAAGGAATGGGGAGGTTGCAGAGTGATGAAATCCTGAACCAAAGAAAGGCTGAAAAGCAGCAGCAGGGCAAACTCCAAATTCTGTACCTTCATGTCTGTTGTCAAAGCACTCTTCAGATTTCCAACTCCTTTCAACTTAGTTGACTCAACTTACTTCTCTGTCTTAGGCTGGTTCTACACTTGGTCTGCAGCTTTCCTTGGCAGGTGTCATACAACTCTGGCATCTCTAATGTCTTGGGGTCTCTAACACAATGTAGGCTTTACCTTCACAGGTTCACACATTGGTCTCTCTGGGCTTTCATGTAGGGACACCCCTGATACACCTGGCCTCAGCAGCTTCCCCAAATGCAGAGCAAGATTTCATAACCCTTTTTTGTATTCCTGAGTCTAGAGTCAGAATCACAGGGTTGAAGCTGCTGATTTCTATTGTTTGATGGGTCTGTAACTTAGTCCTCTCATTCAATTACATTTGCATCAGCTTCACTCAATTCATTCAATTTCATTGGCATCCAATTCCCTTCACTATGTATCCTTTCCTTTAATTCCCTTTCACAAGTTAGAAGCTTAGCTGGGTGGGGTGAAGCATAAATCTAATTAACCTTGTCAATAAAAACCAAGAGTCACATATTGGGGTAATAACTCGAAAGATCAGGGAATCAGAAGAGAAGCCACCAGTGACTTCTTACCTCTCTGGATACTCCAACCAAAAAAGCTTATCACTTCCTGTCGCCACCTCCCATGAGCTTCTATGGTTAACTAGTGGCTAACTCTACCTTCTGATCTCCAGGCAAGCTTTATTTGTCAGAACTCAAAAAAATATCACACAACAATGGGGTCTTGCCCTGAGGTCACCATTCTATTTATTCCATTTAGCATCAGGCTTTTCTTTAAACTTTTTATCTCCTTGAGCACTGGACTTAGCTCTATTACTTTTCCTGGTATCTGTTTTTTCTCCTCAAACTGTACATTTTGTATTTCTCCTTGCCCCACTTACTCCTTTTCATTATAGATCTGCGTAACAGTGACTACTCATAACCACTTGGAAAAGTCAACACTAGGCTGTCCTAAAACCCCCTCTGCCAATACCATTAATCCAATACTCTTCAATTTAGCCTCAGGTAGATTTTTAGGACAAGAGCAAAAACCAGTAACCTTCTTTGCCAAAATATCATAAGTATGGTCTCTAGGCTATTTACTAATATTTGTCTGCTATGAAACTTCTTGAACTGGGCTCCAGTAGTTCAAATTACCCCCTGCACTGTCTTCCATGCTCCTATTAGGATGGTCCATTAAGCCTGGTTCAAAACCTCCAAGTGCTTTTCTAGTCCAAACTCCCAAAGTCCTCAGTATTCTTCCAAACAAAAACAAAAACAAAAAAAAACAAAACAAACAAACAAAAAAAACCCAGCATGGTCAGACCTATCACAAAAATACCCCAGTCCCTGGTACCAACTTCTGTCTTAGTCACTGTTCTATTGCTGAGAAGAGACACCATGACCAAGGCAGCCCTTATAAAAGAAAGCATTTACTTGGGGCCTTGATTACAGTTTCAGAGATCAATCCAGTATCATTGTTGGGGGGGGGGGCACACAGGTGAAAATGGTGCAGAAGATGTAGTTGAGATTTCTTTATTCTGATCCATAGTCAGAAAGTGAAAGTCTGAGCCTTTCAAGGGCTTTTGATACCTCAAAGCCCACATAGGGCTACACCTCCTAGTCCTGCTAATCCTTTCAAATAGTGCCACTCCCTGGTGACTAAATATTCAAATATATGAGCCTATGGGGACCATTCTTATTCAAACCACTACAGAAATAAAGCAATTATGTGTATCTAATATACATGTTATATATAATATATATATATATATTCCTAAATATAATCCCCAAGTCTGTACAGTGTTAGTTATATGTATGTTTTCAGGGCTACAATAACACTTTTTTAAAAAGAGGCCATGAATTTGAAAGAGAGCAAGGAAGGGTTTGGGGAGGATATAGAGGGAATTAAGGGAAGGGAAATACTATGTAATTACATTATAATCTCAGGAAAGCAATGATATAGCAGCTAACAATTTTGGGGATGTATGTGTCTATGTGTGAGTGTATGTTCATGTGTGTATGTTCTCATCTCATTGGTCTATTTAGTGAAAACACACACTGACACATCATTCTGAGGCCTGTTTGAAAGCAACACTGACATGTATCCACTTAGATTTATGAATATTTATATATATATTTAATAACTCACTTGAGAGGTACAAGAAGTTTATATGCAAATTTGAATATAGAATGGATACATAAGAAAAGAAAGACATATAAAACCAAATTATAAGTGCTCAATCATGGGAATCATTACCATGTATCAACTTTCAACAAATGGATGGAAACACACATACATGCACACAAAACACCATGCACAATATACCTTTAGCACTCCAAACAATTTCATTTGTTAATAACATCATTTTTGGACAATCTGACTTTTACGTGCTACATGAAATAAAGAGAAGGTAAATGAATGTCTGGTTCTTTGGTTATATTCATAACAGCATATCAACTGTACTTGTGAATCATAATTTTAGACAGAATAGCATGGGAGGCAATTGAAACCATTGTCCACTTAGCAGCATTTCTTTCTGCCTAACCAATACATACCTGTTTTTTTTCTGGAAGCATGTTTCAAATGGCTGTGGACCTCAGTCTTTCAGTAAGTGGCACAAGTAATAGAATCTTCTTGAGTATTACTAAAGTTTCACATACACATGTGGAAATATTTTATTCTCTTCAAAATGAAAATACCTGCATTATTCCTGGTTTGATTGCTAATTTATATTCATTATTTAAATAAATTTGAATTTTAGACATGTAAAAACATTTAAAAAGGAAGATGGTATTATTTTGATTCCCAATGTTCAGAGATAATCACTATCATTTTACGAACATCATTATAGAGATTACTTTTATCACACACAAATCCACTATCTCAAAAAAAATCATATTTTCTGCTTTGCTTACCGATCATGTATTTATGTCAAAATATATAAAATTATTTCACCAAATACTTTTAAAAAATAAATTGGAAAGCTAATTAACTATTAAAGTGAAGAACACACAGACAAATTCCAGCCAGCACAGAAATACATTTGAAAAGGTACTACTTTTCAGAGAAATATTAATCCCATTTTCTTTCCCATCTATCTCCTATAGCTGATATTTAATGTACTTCACATTGTGACTAGCTGCCTAGAAATAATTTTATTTAAATATAATCACAGTTTATATATATTCTCTCTGTGTTATTTTCTTCTTAAAAATATATGCAAAGCAGACACAATTATGCTTGCCTTCAGCACCAGCACTTAGCATGTTGAAATAGCAGGATCATGAGTAAAAACGACAGCCTGGACCACACTGTAAGACTCCATCAAAAATACAAAAACAAAATAATATGCAGTTTCATTTTATAGCAGGGGGTGAGTTCTGGTGTTCTGTGGAAGAGCAGGGTAAAATAATTAGCAATAATGTATTACATATCAATGGAGGCAGGCATTTGGATATAGTCATCATAAGAAATTATATGCATTTAAGATGTTGACAAGGTACACATCTATAGTTGATCTCTCTACAGTGTAAATAAGAATTAACACATCTCACTGTGCCTCAAAGATAAATGTACAAACAGATCAATGAAAGTTTTTAAATTAATTTGAAGTTTAAATTGTTTATAGGAGCAGAATTTTTTCTTCTCTTTTTTTTTTTTGTAGAAATATCCAGTTCATTGCCGACAAATGTTTAGAGTAATTTTTACTGTGACAAATAAATTTCCCTAAGGCCATGCTTTTCACACAAGCAAGTATTTCTGAAAGACAGACTAGGCTGGGTTACATCATGGCTCCTCTTTGTGTTGTAAATTCTCATGGATGAGCTGGGTTGCCCTCTAAAAAGTTGGCCAATTATTTTCTACTTCTTTCTTCATTCTTAGGAAAGCTTAGAAAAAAATCCTTAAAATATTGTTAATCTGATGAGCAAGATATGTCATTTTCTTGTTTCACTTGTATGCATTGCTTAAACAATAATTAATTGAAATTCTTACCAAACATTCATAGGATGCATGTTGTCAAGTATTTATGTAAATATTTTATGCTTTTTATACTGTATGTCCCTTATTGACTTCTGAACCTGTTTGTACTTATGGATATTGTTTTTTTTTTATTTTTCGAGACAGGGTTTCTCTGTGTTGCTTTGTACCTTTCTTGGAACTCGCTCTGTAGCCCAGGCTGGCCTCGAACTCACAAAGATCCACCTGCCTCTGCCTCCCAAGTGCTGGGATTAAGGGCGTGCGCCACCACTGCCTGGCTGATAATTTTTGATATATGTAAAATACTTGTGTTCTCTTGTACTTTCGTGCATTATTTTTGAACACTGACATCCATGCCACTCTAGTTTTCTTATATGCATTGAGCTTTGCTCCCTGAAGTAGATAATCAGTTTAGCCACTATTGATATTTCTCCCATTGTTTTGAAAAATGACAAATTTCTACAGTTTAATTGATGTCATGCTGTGTTTTTCTTCACTAATTTTGTTAATCTTCTTTACTCACCTTTCACATTACTTCCATATATGATAAATATATACTTATTATATATGTTTAATATATATTGAAATTAGCCTAAGTTCAATATAGATCTTTTAGCTTAATAAATGAATTTAGTACAAGTTGGAGTTCATTTTCTAATATTGAACCTTCCCACCCATAAATTTGATTTTTCTCACATTCATTCAACCCTTACTTTCCATAGTTAATTTAAAAGCATATGAACATAGACACACATATCCATAATTTTTTTTGGTTCCTTAATAGATTTATATTAAGATGACATTTACAGTACTGGTTGCCACTATAAAAGTGAATTTTTATTAAAACATTACTTTTGATTCCAACAGATATAAAAAATTTATTCTCCCCATGTTCTTTCTGTATAATGCAAAGCTGCTAAGCCATTGGTAGTAAGAACATACTTTCAGATAATCTCACATAGAGGAACCTATGGCTCCCTGAGAATAAAAATCATTGCTTCATCTTTCTTTAACATATTTATAGCTATCGTATATTTTTAGGTTCATTTAAAATGACTAAATCCATGTCTGAAATGTAGGTCAACTTCGGTAATAATGGAGCACTTATCTTAAGGTTTAAAATGTTGACACTTTATTTTTTGTGAACATATATGCTTGTGGAAAAGGAGTTGAATGTGCAGTGGAGTGCCGATTTCTTCAGGAGTGAAGAGACATTAGACATAGTGAAGTTGGAGTCACAGGCAGCTGGGAGCTTTCCCAGGACTGGACTTGTGTCCTCTGAACTTATGTCCTTGGTATATGCTCTTAATCACTCTCTCTCCAGTACAAATATTGATATTGTTAATATTTGCTGTGACTGTGTGTGTGTGTGTGTGTGTGTGTGTGTGTGTGTGTGTGTGCATTAGTGTATGTTAGATTAGGTTCACCTAAATGGCATGTTCTGGCCTTGAGTTCATATCCTCCTTCCTTCTCTGGCCTCCTAAATTCTGGGATACAGGTGTATTTCTACATGTTTGGTTTAACATTGACCATTGACCATCATATTCACTGTAAGTCTGTTCAGTTCAGTCTAGTTTTAATAATTGTAGGTTTGACATTTGCCAAATGCTTTTACAAAACCTGAACTCTAGACAAGTTTTACAGTTTTGTGAGCAAATCATGGAGTAAATTAATTGTCTCTCTCAGTTTTCATAATTATGTTCAGTTCCCTAATATTTTATTCATAAATTTGTGTTCAAGTTAATATCGAAATGCCATGCATATCTGCTCCCCTGTCTAATTTCTATGGAACCTTGTTATCAATTGCACATGAAGGAAAGAAAAATGGCTGAAATGAAAGGGGGCCTAGAAATAAAGTCAATCTCTTCTCCATCTTGTACAAGAATAACCAAATATAGACAAGTAAGTGGTTACATTAGCAAACTGTTAGAGGATTGTGTGATTTAGCATTTGTAAAATTTGGGAGGCATCTTGGAAAACAATGTTCAAGAGAATTTGAAGTTCCTTTGTGTGCTGGATAGTTATATGTCAACTTGGCACAAGCTGTAGTCATCTGAGAGACTGGGATCTCCCTCAATTGAGAAACTGCCTCTATAAGTAATAATTGGTATAGGAGAAGCCAGCCTATTGTAGGTGGTCCAGTGCTGGGCTCTTATCCCTGCTTTCTACAAGAAAGCGGGCTGTGCAAGCCATGGGGAGCAAGCCAGTAAGCAGCATTCCTCCAAGGCCTCTGCATCAGCTCCTGCCTCTAGGTTCCTACCCTGACTACCTTTGATGATGCACAATTGTGGAAGGATAAGCCAAATAAACCCTTTCCTCCTCAAGTTGCTTCATAGTGTTTTGTCATAGCAACAGTAACCCTAGCTAAGACACTTGGTGATAACTTATCTCCATGAGATCCTTGGCAATTCATCTCTTTGACATTATCTTCCTTTTGTGACTCCAGTCTGTAGTTTTAGAGACTGAGGCCTTTTCATATCCACTCCAAAAGAGCATACATCTTAAGATTCACTTCTCAGGTCAGCATGTAGGCAAAAGGCACTAAGCCTGAGGACCTGAGTTGATCCCCTTGAATCCACCAGGAGGAAGGAAAGAAATGTTTTGATATTTCTTTGATATATTTGACAGGTTTTTCTCTGTCCTCCACAGGCATGCCTTGAGACATGTGTGGCCCTCCCCAGGGACAAATTAAATCAATAAATAAGTAAATTGTAAAAAAAAAAAAAAAAAAAAAAAAGATTCATTCCACTGTTACTGATTTTTCTTATTTCACTGGCATTTCCCAGAGTGCCTCATAGTTACATAATCAAAATTTATTACTTGGCAAAATGATTACCTGAACTTTGCCAATTATGTTGATAGCAAAATTCTAAAGGTTAAATATTATACAAAACTCAATTTGTATTTTTTTCTTTTTAATTACTTCCAGGGGCAGCTTAACAGTACTAAAACAGTGAAGAAATTGAGGGGCTGACCTGTTTCGCCAGAGGTGACTTGAGGCCTGTAATGGGGGATCACAGATCCCCTTCTGCACTTGCAGACTCAACGAAAGGCCTCTGAGCTTGGGTTTCTTAGCAGCAAAGGATGCACTCTATTCTGAAAGGACCCTGAAGTTCCTGAATGGTGGATGGGTTCACCATGCCTCTTGCGTCTGATACACTCACCAGCATTTGGCCACCACCAGACTGTGCCATTTGAAGAATTATTTTCATTGATTAAAAATAAAAAATTTAGAGCTAGATGGGAGCCATTCATTAGTTCTCAATTTGATAGCGTGAGTGAAAGTAAAACTTGAAAGAAGTCACTCCGCAAGTCTCCTTAACTATGAAGGCCAGACTAGAGGAAAGGTCTGTAGTGTTTCCTTGAATTCCAGTTGTCCGATTAAGCGTTGTAGACCATTTCAGGGAATTTCAAAGGAAAATTTCATTCTTGGCTCTCTCTTGCCCTGAATTTCTTGAGTCATCTTTTCCCTCCAGGACTCATTTTTTTTCCCTCTCTGTTTCTTCATCTGAGAAGATGGCATAGTTGTAAGCATACAGCTTCATTTATGTACTCTTTCATAGAAAAGCTGTTTATGGTTTGGATACCAAATGTCAGGTAGCAGATAGTGGAGGGAACAGTGAACAAATGATGTAAGAGGGATTCTGTCCCTTAGAAAGCAGGGATGCTTTTTACTAATCAGATAAACACAATGCTGGGTGTGTTCAAGGTCAGCATAATATACATAGCCAGTTCCAGGCCAGCTGGAGAAACATATGGAGAACCTATCTAAACACACACACACACACACACACACACACACACACACACACACACCAAAACAAAACTAAAAATCCCAACAAAACAAGCAAAAAACCCACAAAACAAAAAAAGAAAAAAAAAACAGAAAAAAACAAACCAACACAAAACAACAACAACAAAAAACAAACAAACAAAAAAATGGCATTCAGTGACTGCGACTTTATAAACTGATAATTATGTTCCAAAGGAAAGTCCTACCTTAGGAGACTTAGGAGATGGGATATATACCACCCCCCCAAAACCAAAACGAACTTGCCAAGGCAACACTTGTGAGCAAAGATCTAATGGACAGTGATTAGCAGATCTAAGTGATTCAAGGGAAGCAGTGAAGGAGAAAGAGACCATCATCAACTAGGAAGAAAAACAGACACAAATATCTCATGGTAGGACATACTAGTGTCTATAATGGGCTTCACTAGCTAAACTACAAATGTGTAAAAGACTACAAATGAATCTTGGTCTGGACTATACACAGTCTTCTTTTTTTTCTAATTTTATAAACTTTATCATTAACAAAAATCAAAAATACCTTACCTAGGACTAGACAGATGGGCCAGTGGTTAAGAGCACTGACTGCTCTTCCAGAGGACCCAGATTCACTTCCCAGCAGTCACATGGCAGCTGACAACTGCCTGTAACCCCAGTTCTAAGGAATATCGTGCCTTCTTTTGGCCACTGTGGTTACCGCACACATGTGATGAACACATACATGCAGGCAAAACATTCATACACATAAAAAATTAAATCTCAAAAATTAAAAAAAAACTGTACAAATAACTAAAAGCATCACACAACAAAATTAACCAGACTTAATAAGTCAGGGAACTTTTATATAATAAGGAGCATTCAGAAAAAAATCTGTAGAAATTGACATTACATTTTAGACTTTCAGTATCAAATATATTTTCTGCACTGGTCTACCATCAAAAACAAATAAACAAAAATCAATGACAGAATTAGAACTAGAAAAAATGATTAGCTTTCTATCCTCTTTCACAACTCATGCTCATTGCCTGTTTTCAGTCCTTCCTCATTCCTTTATATTAATCTTCCTTGTTCTATGTTCTTTGTGCTATATTGTACCCATATGAACATTTATTATATACAAGCTTATAGGAAAGAAGATATGGTACAGGAATGAGGAAATGATATTGGGGAAATCATTTAAAAATATTGGATATCAGCTGCAATACATTTTCCCTCTCTATATTATATTTTTATATATTTGAGAAAATAGATGAATGATATATGTAGACACTCACATATATTAGAAAAGCATAGTTGCTCACAAAAATAGTAACATTTGATGTAAGTGTGTGTGTGTGTGTGTGTGTGTATGTGTGTATGTGTGCGTGTGTATTGACCAGGCATCTTATTGCTGTCTACTTTGAGTCACAAGGCCCTGGGACTACCTCACCCTTTGCTTCTGGGACCGTCATTTCAACCAAACACCCTAAGAATTAATAACATATCTGTGCGGCTGAACGAATGGGTACTTCTAAAGGTTGCTAAATCACCTCTCAGCTTGATACACAATATCATTCATTGCAGTCATCTCTCCTGGTGTTCATGATGTCATAGTATTGACTTCTAGTGTGGCTTACCTACTCTATATGTGGTGCCCCCGAAAAAGTATCCTCCACTCATTAAATAATAAATATTGGTACCTTTAATACTCTTCAGAGAATAATAGTCCTTCTCTAATCACATTAAAATATAATTGATAAATTGGTGAATTCTTAATTAACATCTTAACTATACACTACTTATATAACAAAGTCAACTCAAAATTTATTCAATCTAAGTCTCACTGTCTCCCTCTGATAAAAAATATTTAAACAACAATAACAATAAAAACAAAAAAATCTTTCAGCATTCTTCCTGTTAGGGATTTAGCCGATGACTTTGAACTTTGGATAGTTAATGTTTTCAAGGGCTCTGAGAGCTTATGTCTTTCTTCCTGCCTCATTGCAAGCTTTTGTGAAATTTCATTCCTTCTAAAATAGGAAGGAAACCCAGCACTTCCAAGGGCTAAATCTTGATAAGCTCAAAGAATGTACCTGGTCAGGCTGATGTCATTAAAGGAAATGTACTCTAATTCCCCACAGCCTTTGTTTCGTCAGGGTCTTCCTCCATAGTTGGAAAAAATGGTACTTACTTTTAATGTGCATAACACTAAAGAATATAATTATATAAATATATATAGGACACAGTGATTTATAAACAAAATGATTCAAATCTAGGTGAGTAGAGATAAGATTGCTTTTCCTTATTCACAGGAACCAAATAACACTACTTTTAGGATAATTTGCTTGGCAGAAGATTAGAGACAAAGATTCTTTTTCTTTACCTGCTCTGCATCTGATAGGTAGCTAAGTGAGGTTAGGAAGAATGCTGTATGCAGGTAAAGCAGAGGTATCTATTCTAAAAATGGAGATCTGAGTAGATCTACACCCCAGGGCTTGTAGTATTAATATGGTTTCAAACAAGATGTGAGGAATGGCTTTCAAACAGAATTAACACCTTTCAAGTTAAAGTGAAAAAAAAAGTAAATTAGTTTCTTAAAGGACTCAATGCTTTTCTGTACTCAGTGTATCAAAGGTTCTAATAAGCACTGAGGGGTTACTGAAGCAAACGTTTATAAACACATTTACTCATATTTGCAGGAACTGACACACATGCTTTTTTAAAATATGTATGTGAGGCCAGGACAGATAATCCCTCTAAGACTAAGTCAGAAATTTGGCCAGAAGGCCCCCTTCTATACTCATGATCACGGTTGTTCATCACTGTTAAACCCAATAATGTTAGTGCACTGTTGGTGTTCAGGTTTTCTAGGTCAGCACTGAGAATCGGGGTTCTCTGGTTTCACAACAGAAAATTATTTTGGCTTACTTGGGTAGGAAAATGGGGACATTATTGGAAGACGGGTGGTTCACGTCAGTAAAGTCAAATTGAAAAGTTGAGGATCGGCAGAAACCAGAACTACTCTAATAGGAAGTGATGGATATGCCAAGCCTAGGAACAAGGGATGATTAGGAGACTGACTTGACAGTCACAACCAGATGGCACCACTGGCTTAGAGGAAGGGATAATATCTCTACCAAAGTGCCCCAGAATGTTGTCACCACAAGGAAGTATTGACTCCAAGTGGATGACTGGAAATTTCTCTTACACTGATTTTGTTGTTTCTTTAATATTTTTTCAGTCATACTATTATAGACTTTCAGCCCATTATACTAATCTTCAGGAAGAAGTATATGTCCAAGCAAATGAAAATCAACCAAGTTCTAGTGGGTGTATATTTGGATACTGTTATCATTGGAGTGTGTGTGTGTGTGTGTGTGTGTGTGTGTGTGTGTGTGTGTGTTCTTTTGTGGAGCTAGTACATCAAAGCCACCTGGGCGTTGATTTTAAAACTCTAGTACTACATCTTTTAGATCTCTCAGTTAATGTATTGAGATACCTTTGCAGAAATAAACTAGACTTTTTGACAGCTGTCTACTTGTCATTCTATTATTTCCATTTCCCTTATCCCACCAATTGAGGATTGTTGCTACTACACTTTTTTTATGAGTCCAACATTATATTATTTATGATACTTGGCATTCATTGAGAGAAGCTTCCATTTCCTTATAAAAAAGAATGCTATAATTTCATAATTTTGGGCTGTCCTGCTAGGGGAATGGAATTTAGTTCAACATTAAATTTTCTGTACCCAGAAGTGTTTACACAGGAGTTAAATGACCATCTGCCAGAGGAAGATATGCATGAAAATGAAACAGTGACCTTTCTCCCCCACGGAGAGCTAGGATCCGTGGTGCTGTGATGAGACGTTATAATTAGCTGTGGGGATTAGAGATCCTCAATGAGTGTGGTACAGTGGAGATCTCACCAAACATCCAAAGGTAGCTCATGCTCTTGAAAAAGGGTAGAACAGGCAAAGACTTGCACAGGAAATTCTTGGTGACAGAATGAATGACGGGTGACACACAGCACTTCCATTTCAGTTGTCTGAGGTGGCTGAGAGGATGGCTATAGGGAGGCTTCAGGTGAAACGATATCAGAATGTTAAGTCATGGCATCCTCTGCTATTACTTTAAAGATAAACACTCTCCGCCATATTACAGCATAGTGACTATCAACACAAAGTTGGTCTGTAGAACAGTAGACTTACTTAGGGGTCACAGAGAAATTTTATGATTTCCAAATACCTTTGTATAGCTCTTTCTACTTCTTGACACAGGTGAGGCAGTCCTTGGTTTGGAAGGGGCAGAACCAGCACAGGTATAGGCTTCTGGAAGAAAAGGTTCCACGACAGGAATTTCTCATGATGGACCAGTGGTTAAGTAGTGAAGGTTGCCACATTTACTGTCAACTATTAGGACAGATACAATATCCAGCTAATAACGAATATGATAAGAGCACATCCGCTGGTGCATAGACCTTGAGCTAGGAGCTAGGGTGGAAAGAATATCCGAAGGATCATTGAGATCAGGAATTGACTGGTCAGGCTTTGATGTCAGCACCGATGTGTTTGTAGAATACACGGACCTTCTAGATCATATGGCATCGCAAGATCAGAGAAGCCTATAGGGCTTCAAATGTGACCTACATCATAGATATCAGAGGGTCTGCTAAGAAGTGGAGAGGCCAGACAGAGGGATATGGATAGAAAACTTCAGTCAGCTCTCAGTGACATGCCAACATGTCCCTGCCCGAAGGTGTTTTGGAAGATTATTGGATAGAATTTTGGTAATTGTTTTAATGATATAATTAATCCCTTTTTGGTACAGAAGAATATTTTATTATAGCCTTTTCTCTTTAATGGATATGTGATCTTACCCAATATCTTAGATTTTTGCTGTTGTTTATTTTAGGTAACATAGACTCTGCTTTTCTTAGCTCTGTTATTTCAGTACAAAAGTGTCTGTGAATAGCACACATGCACACCTGGTTCAAAGGCTGCATCCTTTGGTCTGAGTGAGCTGTGTCTGCCTTGTTCATTCTTCCTGTATGGACAGTAGAGTACAGCAGTGAGATAAGAGGTCAGAATAGTGATAACTAAAGTGAGCCAGCCAGCTGCTGTGCGGGCTCACTGGTGACTTTTTCCTTCCCTTCAACCCGTTTTAATGCATCCTTCTGACTTGAGGTAGGGCTTACACACTATTCCACCCCATCACTAAGTGAGTTCCATCTGGCTCCATGGCTTGATTTTTGTACTTTTCTTGGGTTAGGGATTTCATTAAATTTCTTTGAGCACCTAAGGCTTAAATTTATAACATTGCTGAGAGCCTGAAAGTTCTTTTGTTTCTCCCAGTAGCTGAGAGACAAAATGATGGGGATTCATACATGCTCAGAGATATTAGATATTATAATAGAATTGGATATTAGACCTTCTCTGTGCAGTGTCTCATTTAATTGCCCTAGCACCCTAGTGAGTTAGGTACCGTCATGTTTTTCATAGGCAACAAAACAGAATCAGGGAACTTAATATCTTTCCCATATTCAGAAGAAATAACTGAAGTCCCCAGTTTTCCTTAGAGAAGAGAAAATTTCTGTGGGAATGTATCACATAATGAAACCTTACTCTGATTTGTGAAACACAGTCAAAGTTAGATAAACAAGGATGTCAGATGTCAAAATACCTCAGACGACTTTTACAAGATATTTTATGTGCATGCTGTTTTCTCTGACAAGCAGGGAGTCACATTTATACTGTGCTTGTTTTCCTGAATAGGCACACAGAACTAATTATTATTGGAGGAAATCTGGCTTTCATTCACACATTGATGTGATTTTGGAAAACATATTCTGAGTCATTCAAATTCAAATTGTAAAAAGATTTTAGTTTTACCAAAAAACCTTCTTCTTTGTCATAGAATATTACCGTGAATTAACCATGTTTGACAAACACATGCCAAAACCTAATAGTTTTAGAAACAGTTTTGATTACATAGAAAGTTGAGTTGACATAGGACAGTAAAGATGATGTTCATATATAATTCCCATCTGTCTGTCTATTGATCTGTCTGTCTATTGATCTATCTATCTACCTATCTAATTATCTATCTATCTATCTATCTATCTATCTATCTATCTATCATCTATCTATCTACCTATTCAGTGAACAAATGAAGATAAAAATGATCTCATAACAATTATCTCAGTAGACACACTAAATATAAATCAACTTCCAGTTGTTCAGTATAGTAATTGAAGAGTCTTGTAAAAGTTAACTCTACTAACATAAACATAAAGCATTTTGAGATAATGATCCTTGTTATGCATCCAATTAATTGTTTGTTTAATAGCATAAAGGCCAGCAAATGCCCAGACAAGAATATCCACTGTTGTGGAATATTATTTTTAAAGGATGTGTTACATTTGTTTATGCTACAGAATATTATTTTAACTGTGTAAAGGTGTGTTACTTTTGTTTATGTTTCATTTGTCTAATGATGTAGAGATGTGTGTTTAATTATGAAAAGATGTGTTTCAGGCACAGTGAAACAAATGCAATACATCTTTTCATAATTAAACATATTAGAATGACCAATAGCTAGGCAGAGAGAGGGATAGGAAGGGCTGCCAGGCAGTGGTAGAGACCTTGCCTAGTAATCACCAGACCCTGCCTTTGGCACTCAGCACTAGGGAAAAAAAAGGAGGAAGGAAGAGAATGTCTGCATAGCATTAATTTTCTGTAAATTGAAGCTTCAGATTAATTAGCGCCCTTCTAATTTATCTAGAAAATTCTACAAAATGTACACATTTTTAACTCTAATCAGTGCTCAAATTTGCAAAAGTTTCGCTATCAGTGAATGAGGTTTGGGAGGTGGGATAGGGGCATAGAAACCATTGCCCTTTTCAAACAATTCACGAATGCACTAATTATGTGTCAGATATGAAAGCTGAGGTATTGCGACCTTCAAGCCAACAAAAGGTCTTTTCAAGGAA
>CABHPQ010144010.1:7787-38349 GCA_902168405.1 Peromyscus aztecus
AGAGAGAGAGAGAGAGAGAGAGAGAGAGAGAGAGAGAGAGAGAGAGAGAGAACAGCTGGACAGCTGTGATGGGATTAAGTGGTGGGTGATAGAATCTGAATACTGTACAATCAAATGAAAATCTCATGCTCAGGCCTCACTGGAAGCCATTGGATCAGAGGGTTATGTTTTGAATGTGGGATGTTCTCCATGGGCCCGTGTGTTTGAACGCTTGGTCTCTAGCTGGTGAGACTAGTTTGGGAGCTTGTGGAACCTTTAGGAGCAGAGCCTCACTGGGGAAAACAGGTATCCTGGAAGACAGGCTTTGAGTTATAGCCTGGCTCTGGTGCCAGCTTGAGCCTTCTGCTTCCTGAACTAGTCAGATGTAATCACCAGTGCCTTTAGCTCCTCCCACCACAGGCCAGATGCTTTAACCACTGTGTCTTCCCCGACACGATTCTGAACCTTCTGAAACCATGAGACAATACGAGCCCTTCCTCCTTTAATGTGTTCCTGTCAGACGCCTGTCACAGTGACGAGAAAAGTGACCAACACAGAAGGGCTCCAAAGACGTGGTATAAGCTTGCATCATTCTGAACACACTTTCTGGAGGTGATGGTGTGCAGCCTGGCTTGAAGGGTGCTGGGCTGATGTGGGTGGGTGCCTGCTGTGTGAACTGCTATCGTCTCATTGTTTTGCGTCAATCTAGCTCTTTATCTTAACTCCTTATTCAAGCTCAGCAACACCCATCCCAGGCTTAAAGTTCATAATCCACAAAGACTATTATCCTTTGACTCAAGTCACAACCATGAAGCTTGTTCACAGGGCTAGGCATTAAACACTGGTCCGGGCAACCCTAGGGCTGGCCTCTTTTCAGCTGAACTCCTTGCCAGTGCTCTACACAGACATTCTGGGCATAGAAGATAATCGGATTTTTCCCCCAGCAGTCTCTCAAGGGATATGCACTAACAATCATTAGAGTTCATAATTTTGCCAATGATGGGAACATCATGTCAGCTCTCATCAGATTTAAACAGGTCATCTATTAGCCAGCATTTCTGCTCCACAGAGTATAAAAGCCGAGGTGAAATGCTTCCCGTGCCTGCCAGGAAATGGCTGAGTATTTGGGTATATTCTCCTTACATTTTCTTCCCAAAGCTTAAATAAACATTGACCCTTTTGTCTTTTGCTTTCACTAACGACTCTAGTATAGCAGAGAAGCACGAGCCTCCATCTCTGCTAGCAAGCAAATAGGGCTGAAATGCTAAAGGTCTCCACACATAAGAAACCCTGTGGAGTGGCCCTGGACCTAGCACTGCACTTGAGTAGTTATATTTTAAAGTTCAGCGAAGTAATTAAAAGAGATTTTAATAGATTTTCAAATGATATTTGGCTATCTTGAAGACCAATGAAAAAGATCCATTTTATAGCCTAGAGCCACTGTGTAAAACCCCCATTCAACGCCATCTTCATCTCTTCTGCCTCATGGGTGGTCCAGAAGCCAACCGTCCTTGAATCCCGAGACTCTCATTAACTCCCAACTTCTGCACTGTTTGTGTCTATTTCCTTTTGGATCTCTGGTCCTGTTTCTTCATTCACATTCTTTAACATTTTAAAAGTTGTGTGTGTGTGTGTGTGTGTGTGTGTGTGTGTGCATGTGCCACAGAGCAATTGTGGAGGTTTGAGGTCACTCACTGGAAGTCAGTTCTCTCCTTTCATGTGGGTTCTGGGAATTGAAGTTAGGCCTTCAGGCTTGGTAGAGAGTGAGGGCCTTTATCTGATGAACCATCCTATTAACTCAAGAATTTCAGGGATTTGGTGTTGTTGTTTTGTGGTACTGGAAACTGAACTCAGAGCTTCATACACACTAAGCAAGCACTCTACCACTGAGCTATATTCCCAGCTCCACATCCTGTAAATTCCTTTACGTTTGTATTACAAATCCATAAGAACTGCAATAACAAGACAAATGCCACTAAATCCTGAACAACTTAAGAAAAAGAAAAATTCCTTTACATGGGTAAGGAAGATATAGAAAATGAGCTCATAATCATGTTAACAAATCTCATCTTCTTTCTGTGTGTGTCAGGAGGTTACCATCTGCATCAAAGATCACAGCCCTGCACACTGCCAAAGCAATAGTGTTCCCACAGCCCTCATGGAGCAGCACTGAGGGTGTCTGGACCTGCTTTTCCCATTAGGAGCCTCTTTCCGGTGTCTCCTCCTCCTTCTCATTTTTAAAGCTCTTCCAAACCCATTATCTACCCATTCTGGTGACTCATATTGTATATCTATGCACTGGACTGATGTCACCAGGGACTCAGTGTGGCTGAATCATCTGTGGTTGAGTTTAGTGTATGCAAATTCAGGAAGAGAGTACATGGCTAGACTTCCTGCCTCTGCACTCACATCATCACTCTTGGTACTTACAGCCAGAAAATCCTGCTCCTGTACTAGGACCCTTATCTACTTCTTTCTTCCTTCATACATCATTGTAATGTAGAGTAAAACATTTTAATGTGATTTTTCTCCAACAGTTACAATCATAGTATGTATGAGCCATCATGTGAGAAAAAAAATGGCTGGATAAAATAAGGACATTATTTCATTACAAGCAGATCTACAGAGGAGAAATGATCCATTCTCCCAGGGAAATGAAATGTATACTTACCTCAAGGGTCTATTTTTGTGTCTAGCTTATTGTGGACCAGATACCATTCTAAATGCTTTCTCCCCACTGACACTTTTAATAACAATGATATACTTGCAAAATTGCTATTTATACTCTTTCTGTTCCACTGATGTGGGATACTAGGCTCAGGGCACCTAAGTAAAAAAAATTAGTTAATTTTTTTCATTAATGTAACAAAATATCTGACAAAAGAAAATTAAGTTAGGGTTTGTTTGGGTTCACAACATTAGTGTACAGTTCATGGTGTGGTGGCCAGACCAGGAGGTGGCTGCTCATACTGTGTCAATAGTCAGGAAGTGCCGCGGACTGGGTCTCAGTAGGGCCACCAGACCGAGGGAGAACGGGGTGAAGGTACTCAGGATAATTGGGATTCGGCGATGACAGACAGACACAGACACCAGAGTATGCTGTGAAACTGCTGCAATTTTACTGAACATTAGGCTGAGATTTTATACAATGTTAACAAGGAACTAAGCCAAGGAACAAAAAGAAAGCAAATAGACACAATCTCTTGTGGTCACACAATGTGGTTTTTAGAATGATTGATCTTTTTAGACAGAGACATGCACAGACAGAGACATACTGTGGCCTGAATCCAAGAGCCAGGCCACGTACTCAATAACTGGTAATCCATTACTAGTAATTTATTAAAGACAGTTACAAAGTCCTCGCCAAGAGCCTTAGCCCACCTCTTTAGTACAGGAGCCATACCCCCCAATATAGCTGACCTTGTCTGCCTATCATATGTATATCATACCTTTCTGCTTCTAGCCAGCCTTTCCATAATTTACCCAACTTATTCCCTTCATAGTCATAAGCCCCTGTAAAAGGGAGTGGATCTAAGTAATTTCTACTTCTGGGATTCCAACGAGGGGGTGTCCACAATTTCCCATTGATACGGTATTGAATGTACTTTCCAACTATTCTTGTGGGAGTTGCCTAAGTTTTCTTTCTTGTGAGTTTACATGAGCTGAGTGAGGGTTACCTAGCAATCTTTTTACTATTACATTTCCTTCCTTAGAATCTGTGGGAACCTGAATCATCAGCTCTTTTTGTTCTAATCCCTCCATGAGTGCCCCCCACTGAAGTAGGGGGTTTTTTGTGCTACCTGTCCAAGGGCTTGAATCATTGGGGGCAGTGTCAGTGTAACAACTGAGGAGTTATCAAGTACGTCAAGCAAGGGTCTGTGGAGTCCAGGCACAGGGAGGCTGTTATTGTCAGGAAAGAGGAAAGAAGCAGGAGTCTTGCCAACCGTCCACGGAAGGCTGGTCTTTAGGGAACAATGTACCCAGGAACCATTACTCGGGCTGATTGCCAGGGGACCGCCGGGGGCCTAGCCTCGAGAGACACGTGCCCCCCTTCCTCGTGAGACCACCAGATTGGCATTTGTCACACGGGCGACACCGTCGCCGGTGTGGCAAGGAAGCAGAGAGAGAAGTGGGATACTGGCAATCTACTTACCTTCCCCTTTCCTTCAGTCTGGAACCTAGTCCATGGAATGGTATCTTTTGCCTTCTGGTTAGACCTTCCTATTTCAGCTAAACACCTTTGGAAACAGCCTCACAGGTAGGTCCAGAGATTAATCTCTTGTCTCTGTTACTGGTCTATTGCTGTGATAATACACCATGACTAAAGCAACTTATAGAATAAAGAGTTTATTTGTGGCTTACAGATTTAGATGGTGAGTACATACCATCATGTCAGGGAGTATGGCAGCAGGCTGATAGTTATGGCACTGGAGCAGTAGCTTAGTAGTTACATCTTGATTCACGAGCTAATGTCCACGAGCTAATGGAACTGTGTGGGCTCTAAAACTTTAAAGCCTGCCCCCAATGACATACCTCCTCCAACAAAGCCACACCCCCTCCAACAAGGCCACACCTCCTATTTCTTCTCAAACAGTTCCACTAACTGGTGACGAAGTATTCAAACATGTGAGTCTGTGTAGGGCATTCTCATTTAAACCACCACATCTCCTATGTGATCTGAAACTCCATTGAAATTAACCACCTCAAGTAACTTTCCCCAAACCATTCAGCTGAGTGGTGGAATCAAAATTTAAATTCCGACCATGGATGAGCACATACTCTACTAGTAAGCACTGTACAGCACCTTCTCTACTAACCCAAGCAGTGTGTTGGATTACCCCAAAATAGTGACATCCAATATCCTATGACTAAACCATCTCTGTAGTATCAAGAAGTGAAGCCTGAGGAAGGAGAGAGGTATGGTAGCTCACATCTGATGGGGATGGGGTTGAGATAAGATCTTCTCACTCCAAATTCTATGGTCTTTTAGCATTAGGATAATTGGAGAATTTCTTTTTCAAAGACAAAGAAAATCCTTCTGTCTCTCTCCATGGAGATTTCCTTAATTCTTTGTCTATTCAGAAAATGTGTTCCAGCTTTCTGAGGTGAGTTAGCCACCTGGGTCTCATTTCCAGTCTCCCATTATGTGACATCATGTGGTGTCAAAGTCTTGTTATTCGTCATCTTTCCTCATTGAGGAACTTCAGCATGTGTACACGGTGACCAAAGCTCAGAACTATCAGTAACTTTCCATGATTACATAGTTAGTAGGTATTAGGACCCAAATGATTACTGGAGGGCTTACAGTGATCTTTATTTCTTCAAAAGAGACTTCCTTGAAAAGATTTGCATCGGTTAGTGTCATAAATATGGATATGCATAATTCAATCTGTGTCACCCTCTTTTCCTTTCAAAGACACCTCTCACATCTGCTTTAATGGATAGATCAGAGATGCCAAACAAATGGAAAATTTCCTCTATAAGCTCTGGGTATTCTCCACCTAAAATATACCATTCAGACAAGATGATATCATCCAGATTGCACACATCCTTAGGGAATGATTAACATGCTCACTGTGAGTGAATCATCTTCCTCTGGATGTCAGAATCAGGCAGAATCAAATCTAATAAACATTGATAGGCTGGAAAGAATGCTAATGTATTCAAGGGGTCAGACAAGTCCACTGTCTGAAGCAGAGGAAGTAGAAACTGGAATCTGTTTCTCCTCTGAACAACCTTGAAACTTCATCCTAACTCATACTTTTAATGCATTATGAGATATGCAGGAAATAGAAAACAATAAATAATAACACAGGGAAGTAAATATATCTCTGAGTGGAGCTAAAGTGATTGCCTCATTTCTTCCTTTACTCTGTCTTAAGAATTGTAAAGAATTGCCAGTGTATACCAGATACATGCCACCGAGGGAGCACCCCATACTTCTGCATGGTGCCAATCACAAAACCAGTTCTTCAGTGACATCAGTTGCAGAAACTTGACTTGTGGCTTCCACAGTGGCTCAGTGGTTGCAATGCTCCCTCACAAAAGCTGGCATTTCTGCAGGACTGCTGTTCCCTTTGTTTATCTGGGTTCATTTTGTTTATAAGAATACAGAGCATTGATAGTTATCAGGTCTATAGATCTTCATGGAGTCTAAAGATTTGGTTTGGTTTGGTTTATCTTTCCCCTTTTAGCTGGAAATATCAGCATCTGCATTCTACTGCTCAGCCCTAGGAATGTATCCCCTTTTCCTTTTAGAATTACTATTTTCTTTATTTTTTCCCTCATTTATTACATCCTGACTGCAATTTCACTTCCCTCCTCTCCTTCAAGTACTTCTTCCCCTCCTCCCTTCTTCCTCAGATCCACTCTTCCTCCTTCAGATCCATTCTTCCTCCTTCGGAAAAGGGGAGGCCTCCTAGGGATATCAACCAAGCATGGCATATCAAGTTACAACAAGACTAGGCATATCCCCTCATATTAAGGCTGGGTGAGGCAATCCAATAGGAGAAAAAGGGTCCCAAAAGCAGGCAAAAGAGTCAGAGGCAGCCCCAACTCCCACTGTTAGTAGTCTCACAAGATCACTAAGCTACACAACCATAACATATATGCAGAGTATCTAGGTCAGACCTTTACAGGCTCCCTGATTGTCAGTTCAGTCTCTGTGAGCCCCTATGAGCCCTGGTTAGTTGATTCTGTGGACCATTTTCTTGTGGTATCCTTGACCCCTCTGGCTCCTACAATCAATCCTCATCTGGAGGATTCCCCAAACTCTACCTAATGTTTGACTGTGGGTCTCTGCATCTGCTCCCATCAGTTGCTGGGTGAAGCCTCTCTGAAGGCTCCAATCTATGAAAATAGCATAGTATCATTAGGAATCATTTAATTGATCTCTCTCTCTCTCTCTCTCTCTCTCTCTCTCTCTCTCTCTCTCTCTCTGTGTGTGTGTGTGTGTGTGTCTGTGTCTGTGTGTGAGTGTGTGTGTGTGAGTGTGTGTATTCTGTTTGGTTCTATCCTAGGTCTTTGGGATATTCAGACTCTGGTTCCTGGCTATCCAAACAGTGTTAGGCATGGGCTCCCTCTCATGGCATGGGTCTCAAGTCAGACCAGTCATTGGTTGGCCATTTCCACAAGTTCTGTGAAACCTTTACCACAGCTCATCTCGCAGGCAGACAAATTGTAGGTTAAAGGTTTTGTGGCTGGGTCAATGTCATAATCCCTCCACTGGAAGCTTTGCCTGGTTACAGAAGATGTCTGGTTCAGGCTCTGTATCCCCCAGACTTTGCTAGGGTCATCTGCGTGGATTCTTGCGAGTTTCCATTGCACTAGGTTTCTACCTCTCCCCTAAATGCTCCCCGATTCCAGTCATCTCTTCCAGTACTCTCTCCTCCCACCCCTACACCTGATCCTTCCTGTTGCCATCCCCACCCACCCCCAGTCGACCCACAAAATCTCTTCTTTTTCCCCTTCCCAGGGAGATCCATGGATCCCCCATTGAGCCCTCCTTGTTACTTAGCCTCTCTGGGTCTGTGAATCGTAGTATGACTATCCTTTACTTTACAGCTAATGTCCACTTATAAATGAGTGCATATTATGTTTGTCTTTATGGGTCTGGGTTGCCTCACTCAAGTTGATTTTTTTTTCTAGTTCCATCCATTTGCCTGCAAATGTCGTGATTTTTTAAGCAGCTGAGAAGTGGTAAATGTACCATATTTTCTTTAGCCATTCTTTCATTGAGGAACATCTAGGTTGTTTCCAGTTTCTGGCTATTACAAATAAAGCTGCTGTGAATAAAGCTGAGCAAGTGTCCTTGTGGTAGGATGGAGGGTCCTTTGGGTACATGCCCAGGAGTGGTCTAGCTGGGTCTTGAGGTAGATTGATTCTCAATTTTCTGAGAAACTGCCATATTGATTTCCAAAGTAGCTGTACAAGTTTGCACTCCTACCAGCAAGGCAGGGGTGTACCCCTTGTTCTACATCCTTGCCAGCATGAGCTGTCACTTGTGTTTTTGATCTTAGCCATTCTGACAGGTGTAAGATGGAATCTCAAAGTCATTTTGATTTGCAATCTCCTGATGGCTAAGGATGTTGAACATTTCTTTAAATGTTTCTCGGCCTTTTGAGATTCTTCTCTTGAGAATTCTCTGTTTAGTTTGTAGCCCATTTTTTAATTGGATTATTTTGTTTTTTGAAGTCTAGTCTCTTGAGTTCTTTATATATATTTTGGACATTAGCCCGCTATCAGATGTGGAGTTGGTGAAAATGTTTTCCCATTATATAGGCTGCTGTTATGTTCTATTGACAGTGTCTTTTGCCTTACTATTGGTGTTCTGTTTAGGAAGTTGTCTCCTGTGCCAATGAGTTCAAGGCTATCCCCCACTTTCTTTTATCTCAGAATTCTACCAGACTTTCAAAGAAGAGCTAATAGTAATACTACACAAAGTATTCCACAAAAAAGAAACAGAAGGAACATTGCCAAATTCTTTTTATGATGTCACAATTCTCCGTATACCAAAACCACACAAAGATTCAAAGAGCAAGAATTACATACTAATCTTCCTCATGAACATTGCTGCAAAAATAATCAAGAAAATACTGACAAACTGAATCCAATATTACATCAAAAAGATCATCCACCATGATCAAGTAGGCTTCATCCCAGAGATTCAGGGATAATTCAACATATGAAATCATCTCAATGTATTCCACCATATAAACAAACTGAAAGAAAAAATTCATGATCATCTCATTATATGCTGTAGAAGCCTTTGACAAAATTCAATACCCCTTCATGATAAAAATCTTGGAGAGATAAGGGATAAAAGGGGCACACCTCCACATAATAAAGGCAACATACAGCAAGCCTATAGCCAATATGAGGTTAAGTGTAGAGAAACTTAAAGCAATTCTACTAAAATCAGGAACAAGACAAAGCTGTCCACTCTCTTCATATGTATTCAATATAGTACTTGATGTTCTAGCTAGAGTGATAAGACAACTCAAGGAGATCAAGGATATATGAATTGGAAAGGAAGAAGTCAAAGTATTGCTATTTGCAGATGATATGATAGTATATATAAGCTACCCCCAAATTTCTATCAGCTGATAAATTGTGGGAATTCCCACAGCTGATAAACACCTTCAGTGAAATGGCTGGATACAAGGTTAACTAAAAAAATCAGTAGCCCTCCTACATACAAACGACAAACAGGTGTAGAAAGAAACAGGAAAACAGTATCTTTCATAATAACCACAAATAATATAAAATACCCTGGGATAACTCTAACCAAGCAAGTGAAAGACCTATATGACAAGAACTTCAAGTCTTTGAAAAGAGAAATTGAAAAAGATGTCATAAGATGTTAAGATTTCCCATGTTCCTGGGTCAATAGGATTAACATAGTAAAAATGGCAATCTTACCAAAAGCAATCTACAAATTCAATGCAATCCCCATTAAAACCCCAACACAATTCTTTACAGAACTTGAAAGTACATACTTCATATGGGAAAACAAAAAACCCAGGATAACTAAAACAATCCTGTATAATAGAACTGCCAGAGGTATCGCCTTCCCTAATTTTAAACTGTACTACTGAGCTATAGTAATAAAAAAACACATAATATTGGCATAAAAACAGACAAGTGGATCAATGGATTCAAATAAAAGACCCAGACATTAATCCACACACCTCTGGCCACCTGATTTTTGATAAAGAAGCCAGAAATACACAATAGATAAAAGAAAACATCTTCAACAAATGGTGCTGATCTAATGGGATATCTGCATGCAGAAGAATGCAAATAGATCCATATCTATCACCCCGCACAAAACTCAAGTCCAAGGAGATCAAAGCCCTCAACATAAAACCAGATACATTGAACACGATAGAAGTGAAAGTGGGGAATAGCCTTTTAGAAGTCTTTTTAAAACTTTTAAAATTTATTCTTTGTTTCTTTCACATCATGCATCTCCATCCCATTCATTTCCCTGTCCCTTTGTATCCACTATCTGCCCTTGCAACCCTTCCCAAATAAAATTTAAGAGAAAAAAATAGAAAAGAAAAAAATCAAAGAAGAAAAATCAGTCTCGTCAGTGTGACACAGTGAGTCATGCAGTAAACCTCCTTGTCCATACATTTTTACTTGCAAGTGTTCGTTGCAAAGAGAGTCATTGGTCTGGTTCGAGACCTCTGGTTTCTGCTACACTATCTATGCTGGGTCCTCATTGGAATTCCTCTTGGTTATCCTGTTGCCCCCTGTCGTGGAAATCCTGCAGCTTTGGGTCTGCAGGACCGGTTCCTACATGCTGCAGCAGATCACAGATGGGGTGGATGTTGGGGTGGGCCAATTCATAACCCTGGTTATGGGCCTGAGTAGTTGTGGGGTTGGTCAGCCTGCCATCTCTCCCTTTGTCCTCACCTCATCTCTGCCTTGTCCTCACCACCTCACTGCATTGCCCTGGCTAATTCATCCACCCCTTGTAGCCATGAGCAAGAGGCGGGGCCAGTTCTCCCACTCCCACACCTACGCCTTCAGAGCTAGCTTTACTGTGATGCCCAGTGAGGTATAGGTGTCACTCTCCTGAGCGCTGCAGCTGCTGAGGGGCAGGGATAGGTCTCTCACTGTCTCAGGCATTGATGGGTGTGTGGGAGAGGGCATCTCTCCCTAGCCCATGCTGCCTCATGACAGATGGGTAATGAGGACAACTGTCCCATGCTCACAACTTCGGGCTTGGCTCACCCACACCTCTGCCAATAAGGCTGGCTCTATTGTGCTGCCCAGGTAAGATGCAGAGACTGCTCTCCCTAGTGTTGCAGCTGGTGGGGGCAGGGGCAGCTCCCCTGCTCATATGGCCTCAGGGTCAGCCCTCCCACCTGGCTCAGGCATTGATGGGTGGGTGGGGGGGTGGGAAGGTTGGGAAGGGCGTCCCTCCCCTGCCCATGCCGCCAGGGAGCCACGGACATTAAAGCAAACTGAGGTTGCATCAGGGCCATGAACCCAGACATGGGCCCGGGCTGCAGCCCAGGCTGCAGCCCAGGCCTAGATATCACCATGATCCTGAGTGGCAATCACACCTCCCAGGTCAGCCCGCTCCTCATCACTTTCACCTTCTCAGATATGTCTCTGTCCATAGGCCATGAGCCAGTCTGTCTCTCTGTCTCTGTCTCTGTCTCTGTCTCTGCCCATCCCTCCCATCCTCCCTCCCTCTGTGTCTCTGTGTCTCTGTCTCTGTCTCTCTGTGTCTCTGTCTCTGTCTCTCTCTCTTTCTCCTATACTACATACATTTGCTTACCATAATAGTAACCATCTGTCTGGCTCTTCAAGTGAGCTTCGTTATCCACTCAGGCTGTCATGGTACTTGGCAGGACCCTGCTTCCAAGAATTAAAATGGTGCCCGGGGTGAGAGCCCCAATTCTAGTGACCTGGGGCAGAGCCGTGCTTGTCCTCCGTGGGTCTGCCAGGACTAGAAATGGTGGGCGAACTCCTGGGTGAACTTCTTCCCGCCCCAAGTCTAGTGACCTGGGGCTGCCTTTTAGAATTATTAAATTTGGTTCTTCAGGATGTGAAGATACATCTTGTGTCAGGACATATGTGTGTGCATGGACCACCACACACCAATTTAATGCTCAAAAATCTTTAAATAGCACACCAGAAGTGACCAAACAGAAGTCCCCAGAACAGAGCAAGGAATCTCACAGGTAACTAAGTACTTCCTTAGAGTCATATCATAATTTTAGATATTTAGGACTTCTTTTCATCTGGTTATGTAATCCCCATGACTTTTTCCCATGATGGAACAAGATATACTGGACTCTTTCCCATGTGAGTATCCAATAAACAGGACGGCTTCTGATGTTGCTTCATTACACACACTGCTCCTTCCCATGTGGGGACCAGTAACAAGAGTTGCTTCCTGTACAGGTACAGGCTGCCCAGGACTGCTTCTCCTATGCGCACATGATATTTGGGACTTCCTCCCATTTGGCTACATAACGTCTATGACTTTTTCCCACGTGGGAACAAGATATTTCTTCCTATGTGGGTACCCAATATACAGGACTGCTTTTCTCTACTGGTTAATGATATCCAATACTTCTTTCTGTGTGGGTACCAGGAACACCAGGACTGAGAAGCAGTCATGAGTATGGGTACTAACATGTTAATAAGCACTTGGTATCTTGTACCCACATGGGAAGATGTTGTAGATATTATGTACTCATCAGGGAAACAGTCCTGGGTACTAGTACCTATGTGGGAAGCAGTATTGAATTTATGTACTGTCATGCGAAGAAGTCCTGAATTTTACGTACAAGCATGGGGAGCAGTTCTGGATATCATGTACCTGCATGGGCAGTAATTTACAACATCAAATACTGGCATTGGAAGCAGTCCTAGACACTTGGAGCATATATGGGACAAGGTGCTGGAGATATTGTACCCACATGGGGAGGAAGTCCTAGTTCCCATGAACCTGCATGGGAAATGATCCTGGATATCATATTTATGCATGCTTAGACATTCTGAATATAATGTACCCACCAGGAAACAGTCCTTGATATCAGGTATGCACATGGGAAGAACTCCTAAATATCACCCACCAAGTGGGAAGAAATCCCACATGCAAACAGTATTGTATGCCGTGTCTGTGCATGGGATGAATATCATGTCCTGCATATCATGTATCTGCAAGGGATGCAGTCCTTTAATTCCTGTGCAATCATGTATATCATGTAACCACATGGGAAACAGTCCTGGAAATTTTGTATTTGCATTGGAAGAAGTGCAGGATAACATGTACTGCATTGGAAGAATTCCTATATATCATATACTTATGTGGAAAACACTCCAGGATATTGGTACCTGTAGTACTTTGAATATAATTGGCCCCCATAAACTCATAGGGAGTGGCACTATTAGGTGATATGGCCTTCTTGCAGTAGGTGTGGCCTTGTTGGAGGAAGTGTGTCACTGTAGGGGCAGACTTTGAGGTCTCATATACAATCAAGCCATGCCCAGTGTCTGAGACCATTTCCTGTTGTCTGCACAAGATGTCAAACTCTCAGCTACCTTGCCAGTACCATGTCTGTCTGCATGCCACTGTCACACCATGATGAAAATGGATGGAACCTCTGAACTGTAAGCCAGTTCACTGTGACTTTTGGCTAATGAAACAGCTATGAAGGGTGTAAAAGCTGGTTGTGGGTTCATGACTCTGGAAACAAACTGTAGAGTATAAAGGAAATGTCTAATAGATGGAGGCTATTGCAAGCCCATCTAGAATGTCTTATACACTTTGGACATTTTAGTCCTTCCCAGACACCAGTAAAGCAATTCCTTTCCTGTCTACAACTGAGAGTTTTGTCTTGACAAGTGGCCCTCTGGAAGGGTATCCTAACACTTACACTTGATAACTCAAATTCAGCTGGAAGAAGGCAGATCTGTCACTGTCCCCATCCCATAATGGCAGTTAGGGTTAAACCTTCAGAAGGAGGAGGGATAAGAACTGGAGGTAGAAATCAACCAGAAAATTTAGGGTAAAAAGAAACCACAAAGAAAAGTAAGCAGTTGCTTTCTTAACTAACAGCCAGAAGTGTCACTGGGACTCTGAGAAGTTTCATCCTTGACAGAAGCCAAATATGCCAAAAGCATTTTGGGATCTCTAATCTCTGATGATGAGTGATTCTTGGTGCCTTAGGAAGGAGGAAAGTTAAAAGTAGTTATGAAGGCCTGTTAAAAGGGCCCATGGACAGGAGAATAAAATCTCTGTTCTGGGTGTAGACGTAAGTTTGAATAGGGATAGGTCAATCACTTGGCCAAGGAACCCAGTCTGTGGAGCCCAAGAAATGGCCACTCAGGACTTTTAATGATCACCTATAATTGATTAATTGATTGCACATTGGCAACCCAAACTGCAGAGAAAACTGGAAATTTTTATGATTCCTTCCCACCACCCCTTTTCTGTACTGTGACCATCACTGGTTGTAATAGGTGGACAATGAATTCCCATTCTTTTTTTTTTTTTTTTTTTTTTTTGGTTTTTCGAGACAGGGTTTCTCTGTGTAGCTTTGCGCCTTTTCTGGAACTCACTTGGTAGCCCAGGCTGGCCTCGAACTCACAGAGATCCGCCTGGCTCTGCCTCCCGAGTGCTGGGATTAAAGGCGTGTGCCACCACCGCCAGGCCTGAACAATGACCAAAGGCAACTTTTTTTAAGGTTTATTTATTTATTATGTATAAAGTGTTCCACCTCCACATATACCTGCAGTCCAGAAGAGGGCACCCAGATCCCATTACAGGTGGTTGAGCGCCACCATGTAGTTGCTGGGAATTGAACTCAGGACCTCTGGAAGAACAACCAGTGTGCTTAACCTCTGAGCCATCTCTCCAGCCCCTTGAATTCCAATTCTTATACAAATACCCTCTGCAATGCCACTCCACATTAAAAACCCTGGGCTGAACTAGAACATTTATTGCCCTGTTTCTTTTGCCTTCTCACTGAGCAGGCAAGGTCCAGCCTGGAATGCCTGACACACTTGGGCTTAGAGGCAGGAAATAGATGGTGGAGATGATGTAATGATAGTCCCCAAAATTACATTAAGAAATCGAAACAGCCTTTATGGCCCTGTGCTCCAGAGACTAGAAGTGTGTATTAGAGCACAAGGACCACTCACAGCTTTTCTCTCAGGCTAAACATCTTAACCTGGAAATAACAGTCTTGTTAGTCAGGATCACACCATTATTTCCAGATCTTCTAGTTTGGTTCAACTGGAGTTAACTACAGTAATTTGGTTTCAAAAAGTTCAGTTCTTTAACTAGATTCTTGATTGTTTGGTCTTGGGCAGTCAGTATACTTATTGATCATCTAACGTTGATTACTTCAGTATCCATTGCTTCTGTCACAGCAAGAAAGGTTTCGCCAACTTTCTTGCTTATCTCTTTCTTTACTGTGTCTAAACCTGATTAAAGTTGGTCTTTTAACTTGATTATTGCACAGGTCCGTTTTCACTTGAAAGTTCCCAATAAATGCCAGAGAGTTTGGAGGTTACTCATTCACCGGTCTATTTTTCTTTATCACTGACCAGTTCAGACCCAGATTAGGAGTGGCAGAGTGTCTTTCCAGCCCTCAACAGCACAGTCAGGATTAAATGATCAAAGCAATTCTCAATTACTTTGTGTGAAGAAAACCTGAGCTATAGAAGGATATTCTCTAAATAGAAAAAAAAATAACCAACACCTGAGAAAAATGCAAAGAAATCCTTAATGACTGGTAAATACTTGGAATAAAACAAATGAGATTAGAGCAGTCATACAATTAAAGAAAATCAAATTATAAAGGAAAAATAATAACACATTTAAAAAATATAAATATAAATGTAATTGAAAAACACATAGCTATCCTGACTTTCAAAAGGAGCAGGCCATTCACTGGCAGAGGACTGGCATTAAAAACAACTGTTAGACCCTGCCACTATGTCATATGTTAGCTGCTGAGCTTTGTAACCTGCTACAAACATCTACAGTCAATGACCTGTGTCTGATCTCTTGAGCTGAGTTAACAGTGCTAAACAGGATTGACTATATCTGCAAAGGAGAGCCCACTAGTTGGAAATTCAGTATTCATTGGATCAAAAGAACCTTCCCAAATTGTATGTCCACTAATTAGGCCTGCCTTCATTCACATGATATAAAATAATACATGATGGGAAATTACAAATCACTAACCCTGCCACAATCAGGTCCTATTTCATAAGGATAAATCCAGCAGTTAATTACCTATCTTCTTCCCCCCTGCAGTGTGCATAAGAAACTATTCTTCCTATTCTGTTCTAAAGGCAGAAGCCATGCTTCACATATAAATCTTTTACCAGCTACTGGAACAGACAGTTGAATACATGACTCAAATGGGTAATTTTAAAACTCACAGCTGGAGAAGCCTTTTAAGAATTTAGTTTGTTTAATCAGGAGGACAGTAAAGACATTGCCCTGAGAAGCAACAGACTGGGATCAAGGTCACCATAATTAACATAAGAGGACTTGTCTTAGAAACATTTTCTTAATGGCTGGATGTACAGCTCTTCTACAATTAATGTCTTTCTAGAAATAAATCACTCCATAAATTTATTAATAAACAAAAATCTATTTACTAACAGCGTGCATCCATCTCAGGCTAATGCTATAAGAGAAGACAGACTAGAACACATTTTGCATTCTATATATGATATCATCCTTATATCTCTTTTAGGATCAGATCCCAAGTGATACTTTGAACAATTTAAATAGAGTCAGAAGACTGCAAGTGTAGCTACTTAGGCAAATGAAGATATATAGAGAAATATCTATTTTTAGATCATAAATTGTACTCTACATTTAAAATATGTATCACTATATTAAAAAGATGTATCATTGTCTTTAATTCTCACACATACAAAGGTCAGAGAACACAAATACAAAAAACATCAAGGAAAAGTAAACTATTAGTACTGTGGATGCTCTTTTGAGATGAACTGTACTAGTGAGATTTTCTTTTCTTTTTTTTTTTGGTTTTTCAAGACAGGGTTTCTCTGTGTAGCTTTGCGCCATTCCTAGAGCTCACTTGGTAGCCCAGGCTGGCCTCGAACTCACAGAGATCCGCCTGGCTCTGCCTCCCGAGTGCTGGGATCACTAGTGAGATTTTCAAACCTTAGAATAAGACTTTTTGCTCTGAATATGCTGCCTCAGAGGGAGCACAGACTTGCTTCCATACAGGAACAGAAGACATTCATTTTAACTAGCCTTGACTGCTGCGTCTCATGGATGTGATATCACTGTAGATAATTCTTTAATTTTAATTTTATGAAAATGGCTGTTTGACTACAAGAGTCTGTGTGCAATACCTTCAGAGGCTAAAGCAAACACCAGGATCCTTGGAAGTGGTGAAGAGTTAGTTAGCTACTAGGTGGTTTCTTGGAATGGAGCCTTTGTCCTCTGTAAAAGCACCCAGTGCTCTCAACTTGTAAGCCATCACTCTAGCTGCTTTTTAAAAAAATATATTTTCATACATTTTAATTAAAGTGTATTACATCATTTTCCCACTTCCTTTGTCCTCTATTTACTACTTCACAAATTCTTCCTTTCTAATTTCTTCCTTGTTAAGCATGTGTGATTAAGTAAGCGCAAATATATGAATAGAACCTGCTGAGTCCATTTCTTTTGGTTGTGTGTATATGGTTTCGGAGTTGAATACACAGGATTGGATAAGCAGTTAGGGAGCTTATCCTTACCGGAGGCTAATTCACTCACCTGCAGGAATATTCTACTTTTTAATGAGAATCAGAAACCTGCCCCCAAAGTGACCTAGGCTGCCTTAGTCAGGAAACTTTACCAAGAATAGAAAACCTGGGGTATCAATACCTCAGCTAACACTTGTTGGAGCTATGGCCCTGTAGCTCTGAAGCTGCAGGGAAAATTATGGACATGGCCATGAACCAGTCACAGACTCCTTTGGTACTAAGGGCTTTCCCCAAACCCAACTGACCATGTTCACCTTAGATGACTTTGAAATCATGAAATTTCTGCCTCCAATTTCTAAATACCACGATTAGAGGTCTATGCCACAATACCTATCCCAGGCAGCTTCAACTTCATTTCATGAGTCATTAGAATGACAGAAGGAGTGAGATGAGCAGTTATACTTAACCATATTCAAAATCAAATATTTCTTTGAACCTGGGTTCCATCATCTGAAGAGTAAGGACAGAACCCTATCCTACTTCCTTGATTAGTTATAACAGAATGAATGATAAATTAACACAATATTGTTCATAGTTGGAAGACAGTGGACTTTAAAGCAGGAGGGCCAAATTTGATGGGGGATTTCTTCTGTTACTCAAGTTAGGGTAGAGCCTGTCCCCTTGCTATGGTAACCAGCCAGGCTCAGCCACTCATCTTTATTAAGCCATATAAGGAAACCAAGTAATCCAATTGTGATGTGCCCACATATAATGTAGGCACTCTGGAAGCAAGGTGGGCAGATCTCTCTGATGTCCTGGGACAGTTAAATCTATACAGTGAGTCCCAGAGGAGACAAGGGTTTATGCTAATACTATTCTTTAAAACAGAAAGAGGAAATGAAGAAAGAAAGAAAGAAAGAAAGAAAGAATCAAAAAGAAAGAACACATTATTAAAGAACAATGATAACATGATAGTTATTCAGTTTCACTAATTTGGCAATGAAGATTTAGGTAACAAATCCATGCTTGAGGTCTTAAATGGTTTAGATAGAAGACAAAAAATAAACAAAAAGGAGTAATCTAATGAAGTCATATAATGAATTTTCCCATCTCTAAAACCTTTCCCCATTTTCAGGTCCTGTCTCTGCAGCCATGTGGTCAGATAAGGAGTAAATGAATGTTTCTTCAGTAGAGACATTTTCATCCCGAGGACTCAATCTTTTCCCACAATGAGATTCCCAAGGAAATTAAAAGTTCATGGGGTCCACTGTTATACTAGTTGTTAGTCAAAGAAAGTGATATAAATGACTCTTAAGAATGTGCTTATTCCTCCCATGCATACAGATTACAGGGATGTCAGGGTGGGGACTGAGACACATTAAGGTCCAAGAAGGGATGCAAAGTGGGGGCTCCAGGGTATTGTCATGGACAGGTACATGCAGTTGTAAAAAAAAAAAAAAAAGGAAAGAGTAGAAGATCTGGAGGTGGCTAACCCACCACAGATGTGTGGATAAAGACAGCACACTAGGACCCAACTTGTTACACTGCATTGCCCTCTGAGCATTTGATCTTTTGGCTTTTATACCCAAAGGTCCCTCCCTAACAATCTCTCTATACTTCACAGCTCTTTATAAATGCCTGAGTGCCCCACTCGTAGAGTGACTTCTGTTTAAGTCTCAGGATCTCCTGACAACCTGGATGTCATCTGAAGTCACAACAAAAAAAGGTTCCTAACTTAAGGTTTTGTGGGCATGAGGGAAGCAGATTATGATGTCCTTCAGACAGATCAGTTTTCATGCCTGCAAGTTGTTTTTGTCTCCATACAGGAGGTATAAACTCCAGCAAGAGAACATGACATATACCCTTGTCAGCTTGCATTGCTGCTCATTTATGATATTGGCAATAAACTCAGACTTGTGGCTTTGGTCAAGTGTTCATCCAATTTTTAAAAACTTATAATGTCAGTTCCACTCCTGATCATTTTGTACTCTTCCCTCATTTTGTGGATATTTAGGCTTGGAAAGTTATTTAAGCATGCAGTCTAAGGGAATTAATGATGCTATCAGCTTATGTCTCATCCGGATCATTAGGGCTGAGGTAAGGATGAATTCAGGATCATCCATTCACATCTTACTGCTGTAATGAAATGTTCATGTGGCTGAATAGATCACTCAACACCAATGAGCATTGGCTGCTCATTCATAGGAGCCTGACTTTGATTCCCAACAACCAAGAGACAGTTCGCAATTGACTGTAACTACAGGCACTGGGAAACTAAAACTCTTGTGACTGCTACTAGTACTTGACATGCAACTGATATACATACTGGCAAAAGTTATCATCAAAATTAAATTTAATCCATTTAAAGCATAACATATACACGAAGAAAACATTTTTTAAAAATATGGACTCACGTTTTGTAGCTAGAGTTTTCCTGCCTGGCCCATGGTCAGGATAAATCTCTTTCACCTGCCAGTCCCACAGCCGCTCAGACCCAACCAAGTAAACACAGAGACTTATATTGCTTACAAACTGTATGGCCGTGGCAGGCTTCTTGCTGACTGTCCTTATATCTTAACTTAATCCATTTCTATAAATCTATACCTTGCCACATGGCTCGTGGCTTACCGGCATCTTCACATACTGCTTGTCCTGGCGGTGGCTGGCAGAGACTCCCTCCGCCTTCCTGTTCTTTCAATTCTCTGTTAGTCCTGCCTATACTTCCTGCCTAGCCACTGGCCAATCAGTGTTTTATTAGCAACACATTTGCCATACAGAACATCCCACAGCAACGTATATATCTGTCTTTCCACCATTTGCATATCTGGTTATCTAGAAGGCCAGAAGATTGCATTAGATCTCCTGGACCTGGAAATACAAGTACTTCTGAGTCATCTGATATAGGTGTTAGGAATCATACTTGGAGAGCTAAGAAGAACAGTAATATTGAGCAAACTCTCCAGTTCCCAAATATGTCATTAAAATGCCAATGATGAAAATACACCATTATTTCTTCTGTCTTCTGTCACTTGAAGGTGATGAAAGTCCCCACTAGATGTTTTCAAAGGATTCAATGGCTTTCTATATTTCTGTAAAGGGACTCTCCACATTGTGTCATATTTTCATTGTCAACAAAGTTCCCTTAATGTGAGTAAAAAAAGATAACAAAAGTGTTGGTTGAAACCAGTCAGAGTCCAGTCAGATTATATTAGAATACGTTCCATAACTTGAGATTACTTTTTGTTTGTGGAATTTTTTGGAGATGTGATATCTCTTCATATCCCTGGTTGTCCTGGAATTCACTAAGTGGACCAAGCTGACCTCAAAATAAGAGAGTGCCATGCTACTATCTTCCAAATGCTGGGATTACAGGCATGTAAATCTAAGCTCAAATGAGATTTGTTTTTAAAATGACATATCTTTGAATCAGAGAATTAAATCTTAAATAAGATTAAAAATGGAATCAGTAATGTTTTGATGAACCATAATAATTCTTGAAATTCTATAATAATAATTTAAACTAGAAAATCATTTCATAGGACCTCAATAATTGGGTTAACTTCTTTGCTTTTCTGATTTCATCAATTTAAAAATGTTTGAACTGTGTTTATTTGTACATCCTTTTTTCCATGATGTGTATGCGGCAGTGAGAGGGCAGTTTATACATGTCTGTTATCTACTTATCCTATGAAAGTTCTAGAGATGAAATCCAGGGAGTTATTTGGATGCCAATGACCTCAATGGCAACTGATTGGGTATTAAAAGTATTTATGTATGTGCTGGTATGTGAGTGTGCATATGCCATACCACTAGTGTAAAAAAGGAGAAAAATTTGTAGTAGTGACATGGGTTTCCTAGAGATTGAACTCAGGACATCAGGATTAGCAGCAACCATGCTTACTCACAAAATCTATTCTCTGATATTCATTTGTTGTTCTGAGAAAGTGTTATGAACAGATGTTTAGTTCTGATAATGAACTAACTCATTCCACCTGCAATAAAAACAAAAACAAAAACAAAGACAGCAGTATATCATTTTCATATGCAAATAAGATTTATTATTCAATTTCTCCTATATTCCATTATATTTCAATGAAAACCTATTTACAACATGAAAAGACAATATTTTACTGATTTAATGTATTGACTGATCTTATTTGAGCATCAATGAGACTGCTCTGTTAGAAATGTCTGTGTTGTGCAAAGCTTTGACCTAATCTTGATCACCATATGAAGATGGACAAATGTAGACCCCATAAAAGTGTCTTCTATTCTTCACATTTCAATCATGGCTTACATTACACACACACACACACACACACACACACACACACACATACATGTGCACACGCGCGCAAGCATGAACACACACCAGAAAAAATTTTAATGTAAATCTCACTGCTATTACATTATGTGGCATCATTGGATAATTCCCTTAGAAAACAATACTTCAAGATGAAGTGCCAAATGGATAAAAGATGAGGACATGAAGATGCATGCAACTTCAGATAATATATATATATATATATATGCAAAGTACATCAAATTATATTGTGAAATATACAGTTGATTACTGATTAACTTAAATTATTACATCTGTTTCAGATTGATGAAAATATTTATTTGGATATGTACATGAAGTATTTAATGTTTTTTATATTCTCTATTAAGTATTTTAACATTGTCATTAAAATATTTTCACAAAAAAGTCATCATTGGAAGTATATCATATACCCCAGGACTTGTACTCAGGAGATTGACATACAAGGATCATGAATTCAAATGTATCCATGATTAATTACTAACATTCAAGAAGGCTGATTAACAAACAACATTCCAAGGGCATTTGTGAAAAAAAATATGAAAAATGAAACCAGGAACAAAAATCTACCACCCTTTCACAGACTCACTTACTTGAAAAGTATAATCACATACTGCTTGAGAGTTAAATGAAAATGGATGGTTTAGACGATGGCCATTCCATTGTATACATTGCAGCAGATAAATACCTCTCATTAAGTGAAAGCATGAAAGAAGATGAACAAATGCCACAGAAGGAATATAAGGACCACAAAATAAACATCACAAATTGGATTTGTCACACATAACCACACTTCAATATCTACCTCAAATATTGCAAATTAAAAGCCACAATGTGGTCTTTATATTAGTCTTTAGTGAACTAAGTTAGTAATTTACTTACTTCAAGGCTACAATAAAAAATTCTTGAATCAATTTTTCCTTGAAACTGAAAACAACTATGATGAATAAAGTGTTAGCCAAATTGTTTATATAAATAGGGTTTTACTTTTGTATGACCTCCTCCCTATTTCCTGATATAAATATGATATTAAAAAAGCTTTAGAATATTAAGAGGGATAGAAACATGGCCAAGACTATCTCACTCTATTCTTTCCAAAGCTAAAAATTTATTTCAGATTTTTAATGCTATTGAACTGCAAACTTTTAAGTAATACAGTTTTAAAATTCTTTGAGATTTTTATACATACATAGTTTATTTTGATCATATTCCCCTTCATTTCTCCCAGATGGTTCCTGATCCACTCTCTTAATTCCAACATTACTAAATCCATGCCTTTTGTTTTGTTTTAAATCATCTATCTAGGGCAACATTGCATGTCCATATGCTCATGTGTTAGAGCCATCACTAATTTTGCTTAAACTACCTGGCATCAGCACTCTAAAGTAAACTGACTCTTCCTCCTCCAAAAGCCACCAACTGCCACCAGCTTCTCAGTTAGCGGTTTGGGCCAGTGAGTCCTTTTCTCTTCCATACTAGAATGTTGATGGTTTGACCTCAGAATTCATGAGTGCAGTAGGCCTATCATGCCCAGAAGATACTGTTTTATTTCAAGCTTTGTACTATGCTACAAGCATTTCAGAAATATTAAACTTGACATAAAATGTGATTGTGTTGAGAGGAATTCTGAAGAAATGGTTAATGTTCTGAATTTGACTGATTATAGCCACACATGAGTTATAATTAAATGAATCAAGGCAGTACTGTATCATGAATTTGACTGTTGCTTTGTATACTTGAAAATGTTTGAGGTAATTTCTTCTCTACATAATTTCTAAAATGCAGAGCAAGAAGCTGAATGTAATAAAAGACCACTTGAATCTGAACTGAGCCTACATCTATACTCTTGATATTTTACAGAGGTACTTTGAGTGACTCTCCAGGCAGCCAGCTGTCTCTGTAATTCTAGATTTTTGGAAGTTGCTTACAACGCATTTCCTATTTACTTAGATAATATTGTATCCTTTTGAGGTCTTTGATGTAGTTGGATACTAGATAGCTATAGTTATAATTTTTCTTGGTTATAATAAAAGATAAATTAGATATGAAACCTTAGAATCACAAGTATAGGATAAAAAGAATATTTTCTTTGAATTTACCAAATATAGACTAGATATTGCAACTGTTATTCTTGCTCGATAATTGTTCTATTATATGTAATTTTATTATGTTAAAGTTAAAAACTTTCTTTTAATTAGACAGAAAAGGGGAAAAGCTGTAGGATAATGCTTTTGTACACTGGTTTAATAAAACATTGATTGGCCAGTAGTCAGGCGGGAAGTATAGGTGGGGCAAGCAAACTAAAAGAATTCTGGGAAAGGTCAGGAGTCACCAGCCACACAGAAGAAGCAAGATATGAAGATAGAACTGAGAAAAGATACCAAGACACGTGGCTAAAGATAAATAAAAATTATGGGTTGATTTAAGTGTAATAGCTGGTCAGTAATAAGCCTGACCTAATGGCCAAGCAGTTTTAATTGATACAAGCCTCTCTGTGTTTACTTGGGTTTGAGCATCTGCTGAACCTCCAGACCGTGGGAACCGGGTAGGACCAGGAAAACTTCACCTACACCTAAAGGCTTCCATTGTGACCCCAGAGGCTCCTGAAAATGGCACCTTGGTTTAAAGTCCCTTTTGGGTGAGGTATGTAGCAGGGATGAAATAACTATACCAGGTGACATCAGCACATGGACGTTCTACTGTATCCTGGAGAGCCCTGGCATTCCATGTGATGTCACCAGTGTTGTGGCAACACCAACCATCTTTGGGGCATTGGTGCAGTGTCTCGTGTTTCACCTACAGACATGCTGACTAGACTGAACAGGATTCTTGGGAGACAGGATGGCGAGCACAGGGAGACCAAAGGGAGGCAGAAGGAAGATGGCCTTCAGTCTCCATGTCACACATCAAGAAATAAATGGTTCTGGGGAAAGCACAGTGAGTCCTGGGAAAGGGATGGGGAGCTTTCTGAAGGAGGAAGGCTGATCCTCCCAGGAGTGGGGCTAAGCAGGTGAGACTTTCTGAGAAACAATGAGCCTATTTTAGTCCTCTGAGTTCTTCAGGAGCAGAACAAAGTTGAGGATTTTCAAGGTTAGTTTGGCAGAGAGCCAGGGACGGTCAAGGATGTAGCTGCTCTGTTAAGGGCCCTCTGCTTTCACTCTGAGTAGGAAGGAAGCACAGAGGGACTAAAGAGGTTTCAGTACCAGCCCTACACTTCACCCACACTGGATGTCTTTAGGTGTGTGTCACTAATAACAGAGAAAGTGAAGTTCCCTGGCCAGAGCTAGAGGTTCTCACATTTTAAATAACAACCACTATCAGGGCAGGAGCCACCAAATATTACTGCATGTCAGTGATCCCTAAGGTTCCTGAGTTCCTGCCCTCTCACTAGCCAGTCATCTTCCCTCTACCTTGAGTGCAGGACTGGGACATCACTCTTCCTGTATTTATTCTTGGTGTCAGAGGGCTCACCTGAGGATTCCAGGTCCTTAGGTATTTTGAGTCACACCTTTCAATAGTTGATAACAACTTTGATAACATCATGATGGATGTAATGTATTCTGCTGAAGCTTTTGGCAAAAGTTTCATGATTACCTATGTGACTTATCATTGTTCTGACGGGACCCACATAATCCTCCACCATCCCCATACATTGTAACTGCCCCGTGGATTTTCTGTAATGTGCTTGTTCACTTCATGGAATTGATTTTCCTTCCCCATTATCCTGAGCTAATTTCTCAGCATCCTTTATTTCTCATGTTATTAGTTAGCGATCTTCAGGATGAGAAGAGCCATTCCTGGGCAGTATTTGGAAATTGAGTCTTGCCCTCCACACATGATGAACTATTGAATTAGAATTAACTAGATTCTAACGAATCATATATCTAGCCTTAGAGATTGGAGACAGACACATGCCTTATGGGACCCCAGTTTAAATGGATTGGAAGGAGAAGGTGCTAAAGGCCTTCCCCTGTGTCTCAGGGAAAGCCCCTAGAAAGGGCAGCTTGGCTTTTGGTGAATTGGGGAAGAGTTTGCTATCAGATAGGTGAAGGCTGTTGGCAGTGACCCTAACAGTCCCTTCTCTGGAAATTCTATTGTATCCTGGAGAGCCACTGGCATCTTCTGTGAAATCACCAGTGTTGTGGCAATGCCAACTGCCCTTAATGCATTCATTAAGTGCTTACAGGATTCACCAATCAATATGTTGGCAAGACTGATTGATTAGCAGAGGAAGCCCTGGTTTTCTAAGCAGGAGCTGATGCCAGAATTGGTCCTTCCCTTAATGGGGTTCAGTAGCTGTAATCATCTGAAGCAATGGGCCTATGCTGCTTCTCTGGGTCCCTAAAGAGCTGATTCAAAGTGGAGGATTTCTGAAGGTTAGTTGGCAGAGGGCCAGGAAATGACAGGGATGCACCTGCTGTGCTGGGACCTTTTTCAGTTCATTATGATTGGCACAGAATGCCAAAGGAGGCCCAGAACCACTAAGGAGTTATCAGGGTAGGATGTTGCTGCACTTTATTCTCACTGGATTTCTGTAGGTTTCATGGACATCTGATATAAATACCAGACAGCAAACTTTCCATTCATGTACCCAGGTCTGAGACATTCAGTTGCTTTTAGTCATGCACACAGGTTATCAGGGCTGGGAAGTGCAAAGCACCAGGCAATTCAGGACTTTCTTGCATCACATCAGGTATCTGCTGACAATTCCAAACCAACATGGCTGGCCTCCCTTATGCCTTTCAGGGACAGTGGGGCTGCAGTAGGGCATGAGGCATATATCTAGCCTTAGAGATTGGAGACAGACACATGACCTGTGGGACCCCAGTTTAAAGATAGCTGCTCTCATTTTTGGGGCTTCACTGGGTTCCATGCATTTCCTCTTCCTCAGGCCTCCTCTTGGGACTCCACATGATCTCTCTTGGCCCTATGCCATTCATCTGTACAAATTCACTTGTGTTTATGTATCTACAGGGACTACTAGGAAGGCATCATCAACACCCTTCTTCCTTACTGAGCAGGATCAGCAGCTGAACCAGGTAGAAAAACTGACCCTTCAGCTACAGATGACGACCAATGAGAGGAAAGAAATGCTGGAACTCCTGGCCCTTTATAACAACAATGAGTTGAACAACAGGTATTCATCATGCCCTGTTCTCTGGTGACTATCTTGACCCTACTGTGTCCTGAGTGCATCTGAGAGGCAGAACTGAAGCCTGTATGATTGAGATAGGACATAGGCTGTTCTGATTCCTCCAAATGAAAACCAGAGCTTGTGGCCTGAATCACAATCTACAGAGAAGGGCAGCAGGGTGTAAGATCACAACATGCATTTCAAGAGGCCTTGACAGACATTGGCTTTTAGGAGATGCTTGGTGCTCAGAGTTGAGTGTTTATATTTGACTAGATATTTATTTTTACTTTTTGCTCTTGGAGCAGCTTGAAGGCTTTGTCGTCCTACTCGGTCCATCTGTGTGACTGGAAGACCTGGAGTTCATCCCTGTTGCAAACATGGCAGTGGCAGGTTTTGCCCTTTTCACTTCCCTCTCCCTTGATAAACCATTAGATTACATTCCTAAAATTAGTCCCCAAAGTCCATTCCCTTTAGTGGACACTGACTCATTCTTGAAACTAAACACCAAAGTCCAACCATCAAAATTCATTACTTGGCTACACTGGCTAACCTGTCCAATCAGATCTCAACAACTCACCCTAGCACAGATATAACCTTTTCTACTTAAAAACCCACTGTTAAAAAAGCCTGATGCTTGCTGTCTGCCTTTGCCTGATGCAGAGGCAGGCTCCCAGCGCCATGCTTGCCCTGTGGGGAAATAAATATCTTCGTGGTGAAGATTGGATGTCTGAGTGTGTTCTGTACTGTCTCTGAGAGGCTACCTTACAGTGTGTGTGTGTGTGTGTGTGTGTGTGTGTGTGTGTGTGTGTGTTTGTGTGTGTGTCCTTCCAGATTGAGTGAGTCAGAGATTCATAGTAGGCCTGAATATACACATGTTTCAAAGAATTTCAGTTGATGTAAGTGCTGAGGTCAGGGAGCCCCACATTGAGCATCACTGCTCTCAGCTTTTGTGCTCACCATGGTCCCTCGTCGGAATCCCATTGGGAGTTTATAAAGCCATCCTCATTTAGTGCCTCCTCCATGGCAATACTGATTATGAGTTCTGGGTATCCTTGTAAAGAGAAAGAATCTCTGTTCTCAAGACAGTGGGAACATCATCGCAGATTTCAGATAGATCTGGATCTGTGGCACAGACTCCTCAGACCTTCTTAGAGAGCTAGTCTACCCCTCCAGGCCTACTGAGGAAGCTCATGTAGTCCTATCTCCTTTCCTATTGACACCCAGCCTTTCCTGCCCCTGGGACAGTGAGGCAAGTCTAATGCACATCAGGAGGTCCAGTACATAGAATTCAGGGTGTGACATCCAGTGGGCTAGGGTAGTACAAAACAGAAGCTTAATTCATGTGGTCCCTGAGGCCTGTGTTCATGGGGTTCTTTTCTCCTGGGGCCATGCCCTACCACAGGCTGAATTCTGAGCTTGAGATGCTGAAAACACAGCATAAGAAGGAGATGTCAGATGTAAAGAAATTCCCCAAGGAGATCAGTGAGGCCTCGTACAAGTGCAAGGAGCTGAGTGAGCAGATCAACTCTTACCGGTTAGTGCCTAATTTAGATGGGACCTGAGAAACTGGTAAGGACTGCTTTTGGTAGTCTGAAGTTTCTCCAGTCCTGCCTGACCCAGCTGTTAGGAGGAATCTGTCCCACATGCCTCCTGCACTCAAATGGTCCCAAATAAACACACAAAGGCTTATATTACTTACAAATTGTATGGCTAATGGCTTAAGTTTCTTGCTACCTAGCTCTATCACCTTAAATTAACACATTTGTATTAATCTATGTTTTGCCACATGGCTGCTTCATTGCCAGGCTGCTGGCATGTGGCTCCTTGAGTGGCAGCTGGCATCTCCTCCACCTCTGCCTTTCTTCTCTGTCTCTTGGATTTTCCTACCTGGCTCCATCCTGCCTTGCCATAGGCCAAAACAGCTTATATATTAACCAATTGGAGCAATACATATTCACAGTATACAGAAGGACATCCCACAGCAGCCTTTATTTTCTACATCTTTGAACCAACGTGAGGGCAGTGGTTCGAGCCTGTTTACCTCTTAGCAAGCAGCCTGCCTGATAGCTCTTGGACTTGTACCTCCTAAACTGAGTTCTCCTAAGAGTGAAGAGTCTGAGAGCCCATCCCAACATTTTTCTGTCAACTTCTGGAGCTTCTAGAGAGAAAACATGGTTTGCACCATGAATGTTTTCTGTGATTCTGGCAGGAGCTTACAGAGCTGGTTTCTATGGGTAACATGGATGGAATGTATTCCCATTGGATCTTCTGTCCCGCTCAGAGCATGGTTTCCCTCTACCTGCTCATGTTTCCCCAATACTGTGAACAGTTAAACACCAGGGTGTGTGTGGAGGAGGTGGGGGATCCAGTTTTCATAGGTACATGGATCCCTTTTGCAGTCAGGGTATTCAGAAGTAGTTTGAATCTTTCTGCAATTTGGCTATTCTCTGGCTTTAGCTTGCACCTGAGTGATGCTGGCATGGCTAATGTGGATTCCTGCAAAGGGCTGTTGGGAATGGGGACAAGGGATCTTGCAGGAATTAGGTATTACGAGGCAGGAGTGGGAGATGGAGGTGGAGCTCATCATTTTTGGTGATATTTTAGCATCCTCTACAGTCAGTTACTGAGGGAATGGACTCAGCTAAAGGAAAAAGTGAGCATGTTGAAAGAGGACAACAGAAAGCTGCAGGGGGAGCAGATTTTACTACAAGAGTCCTGTGAGGAGGTGAGGAGGATCTGTGAGGAGGCCCATGAGAAGATCTATACCTCTGGACAAAGCAGCAGCAGGTAGGTTGAAGCAGCAGGGCCAAGCTGCCCACCTGGCTAACCATACACATACATATACACACACCCATGTAACCATCTACTCACTTATCCACCTGACCCATCCCATGCAATAGTTCATTTCTGTGATCATTCACAAGTCTTTCTGGGGAGTTAGCCTCTTGGAAGGCACTGCATGACTGCCGAGGAAACCCTACTGCTCTGCTAGAAGCTGCAGTCCATTGAGGGAGACGAGTAAATCACATATATCACTCACCTACATGTCAGTATGGAAGGAGCGGTGTTATGATGGGAGTCACTTAGGGAGTAGCACAGTGATCTGAGTGAGTGAGGTCAAGGGTCTGGGTCTCATTTGCTTGGCAGGAGTCATATGAGATCAGAGTCAGAAACAGCATGGAAGGAGGAACGTCCCCTACAAAAATCAAACAATGGATCTATTTTTAAATTAATAAGTAGACTTCTTCTTTCGTGGCATAGAAGTAACTTCCCAGGAAATGTCTGGTTTGTCTAACTGGCTTCACACATGGAACCTGACATTTTGATGCTCACTCTAACATGTATATGGCTGTGTTCTTAGGAAAGATTCCTCCTCATAGTTGTATAGAGTACTGTATTTCAGGAAAGTGCTGTGGGTGACCTAAGTAGCCTCCTACTGACTGACCTGGGGCTGTTTTCATATAATATGCACTGTAATCTGGTCACAAGTTGTTGGGTAATGACAATGGGTGACTTCCATTGTCAATTGCTATCAATCTCTTCTGTGTCAGAATCTGGGTAGGTTTAGTGAGGAGACTATGATGGGTCAACTTGGATCTGTCAGGAGGCTTCATGTCCAGCCATCTTCCATGAGCACTTGGTCTAGTGTGGTCAAACTCATTTGTGCAGAGGTTGTTACTTATCTGTACAATCAGTGAGTCTGGCGATAAAAAACTTCCCTAGGAGGGGAAACAAGTTCAGGCCAGGGCAGAAGAGCCTGGCTGAGTCTAAGAGGCTTGTAGACAGCGGGGAGGAAACACTACCTCTCCCTGTAGTACAAAAGGTGTTGTAAGATTCGTGTATTCTCCCTTGCCTTTCTGGGTTCAAGAAAGGTGTGTGCGTGTGTGTGTGTGTGTGTGTGTGTGTGTGTGTGTGTGTGT